>JAQGAF010004455.1:0-14345 GCA_034687865.1 Kryphioiulus occultus
ATGCACAACACGTCTTTTCTTTAGTCCTAATGTTGCACACTCCTGCACATCAATGGTCACTAAAGATATGCACCAGGAGGCAGGAATCAAAGAAAACCTGGAAAAGCTAACGTTCTAGTTTTTAAGAATATAGTTGTGATAAGAATTCGTAAACTTGTTTCGTCCATTGCCTGTTCGGTTTTTTTTTTAGAATTGCAACTCTGTAAAAAAACGGTGTGTGATAACTTTTAGTAGGCTGACCTTGGTGTCAGTGATGACGATGACTCCTTGTTTGTGTGGTGGTCCACCCATGGATTACCATTGGTGGGTTGTAAAGGAGTGGTATGGTGTGATGTTTTCCTGTTGGTTGGTTGGATGTGGTGGTTCTCATGAAATTGGGTCACTATAGCGTGGTCTTGTTTACTATATCCGTGACGTGGGCTTACTATACAATAACACGTGCTTACTACATAACAAGTTATTTTCGAGGAAGCATATGGTCCTTAAACTCAGCTCGTGAAAGTTCAATTTCACACTGCATCTGCTACAAATTAGGAGGCTTGTATGGTGAGATTTTTAACTTGCTCATTGCTACAGTCGGTTTTTGCAAAAAAAAAAATCATGCATGTGAAAGGGGGGAAATGTCTAACATTTGTCTTCAAGGTTAATCGCCAGATAGTTCATCTTCTACTAATACATTCACGATAAGATAACACCATATTATCGAACCATATTATCGATAGCACTAAATTATCGAAGCGTTGTTAAAACTTCAAATGTTTGGTACAATAAACTGTTGGTAAACATGCCTTTAGGACAATGCCGCCTATAGCATGGTGACTACCAACCTTTAAAACTTGAAAATCTCAGGGCATTTTGTCTTCAATCTTGAAAACTCAGTGAATTTTGAATTGAAACCTGAATTTTTCAGTATCAAAATTGTAATTTGTGTTTGTTGTTTGGAATTCTGAAAAATCAGCAAAAATGATTGCCTGATGGTCAATTCTACCAATCTGCATTTGTAATTAAGTTTTATTTTAAATGTTGTCTGCTGCACTTCTAAATTAATTGCCGTCAGTGTTACCTTTGCTGGTACAATTTCACAAAAACATCCTCCATTATTTCTGGTAAGAAATTTTCAAACAAATGTTCGTAAAATCCATCATTGGGCTGTTTTTGTTTGGTAATGCTGACGAGAAATCTAGCATTTGAGATCTAGTCTTCCAATAAATGTCGTCTACATGTATGGCGTTTCCTTATTATTATTATTAAATATTGTTTTCAATAGAAGGCACACATTTAATTATTGTTAAACCTAAAAAATTGAATATGACCCTGAAAAACCTGGAAAATACAGATTTATGTACAGTGTACACATATATGTATAATGGTAAATTTAGGTAATATGCAGCTGTAGAAATTTGAGTAGGCCTAGTTATCTGATTGTTGAATTATGCAGATTAAGTAAATATTCCCAATGAACAGCAGGCACTTGATCTATGATTGTGATGCAAAAATATTCAGTTTTACTTTGGGGGCAATTTGAAGGGCATTATATCAATGTATTGTACACGTATTTGATAAGAGTAATTGTAATTTAGAATAACACATTTTGCAAGAACAATTTGCAATAGGTGTAATGTTTAATAATAAACGTTGTCGTAGACCTCTGTACGAATACTTTGCGGGCGATTTTTAATCTAAAGCTTGAAATTAAAAACGTTTCCTAGTTTGACGGATGGATGGAAATGGAAGGAAATCGAAGTTCCTCTCTGAGTCCATGCACAATAATTTGGGGTCATAGACCCCTGCTAACTGCGCTAAGTTTCTTGATAGGACTGTTTTAATTGTATCTGACAGGGCAATGCCTCATTTCATTACACCATATCCGTCAAGCCTAGGATTCGTAATTTTTAGTATAATTTGGTCCCCAGATTGTGTCTGATAGACTCGTAACCCCTGTATCAGTGTGTGATTTGTAATTCTGCCTGGGTCGCGATCGTTGAACAGCGTTAATTAATTATCATCATGTTATTGCAATTGAATGATGACCTGGAGTAGTTTGCCTCAAAGGAGGTAAACTTCTCCTCCTCGTCTATATGATATACTTGATACCATGGCAATTTTGAAATCAAAGCTTCATATTTTGTATCTGGCAACGAATCTCTGTGCAATCAGACATTACAACAGATTGTCGTTTATCATGGGAAATTGGAAAATGACCAAAATACATAGGAAGAACTTTATCCTAGAAGTGAGGACGTTAAATCTAAAACAGGGTTCCCACAGAACCTGGGAAAGTCAGGGGGATTTGTAACAGACTGGAAAACCTGGGAAAGTCCGGGGAATTTTGCACACACAAAAACCCAACATGGCAAATTTAGACATGTGGAGTTTGGCTTCACTATGACAACATCGCAATTTTAAATTAAATTCGAGCATACGAATACTGTTAATTAAAAATCCAAATTAAAAGAATGCATTAATACTTTGATGTTGTGTGAATTCCTTTATTATGCATATTCTATAATTAATTCTAGTCGATGCCCATATTGATTAAAAACATTATTTTAAAAGGGCAGGTTCTTTTTATTGTATTGGTCGATGGGAATCTAAAGATCAGGGCATTTTATTAACGCTGTGGGAACCTGTACATTCAAACTACTGACCAGTGCAATGATTCAATTACTTTAATTTTGCTTGCATTTTCGTCAGCATATAATTTTCGAAAATATCAAAATGCGTTTTCTGAAATTCGGATGCAGATTTATCCATGTTTAAAAAGTGAATGTGTGAATGGAATTAAATTCACGCATTTTGGATTTTCCTTTCAAGTTCGTACATTCACGTGAAAACGAACTTGTTTTATCTGCGGCAGATCGAGCCGGTTTAATTATTTTTAAATTGCCTGCGAAAATAAACATGTGTTCCCAAATGGGGTCTTGCATCATGCCACTTTGTAACTGGCTTTGAGTGGCTTGCATGTATTTTCCTGTATGTATCATGTGTCAAGTATCATGTATGCTACACTGTATATACACCATGGTGTAGGCATTTACATGTATTTGCATGATAAACAGAATAATCAAAACAACAAAAATTCACTAATAAAGCTTTGGTTGTTTGCTAAACCAGCATGATTGCACAAAATTTGAGAAGCATCTCAGAAAAAAGATTTGCCATTAGGATTGTTGCATGCGGATATGGCACATTTCCAACTTGAAACTGTCGCACAGTGTACTGTACTTTCCAACGTTGGTCTCCTTTGAAGGACACCCAGGAACGTTTTGACGTAATTTGATAATGAAATGTATCGACCATGAAAATCTCCGCTTTCATCTATTGATCAATTACAGCTGCTGCATCTTCTGCATTGCGATCTTTTCAATTTATTCATTTTGATATAAATCTACTTTTCTGTCCTAGAAGTTTTTTTTTGGGAACAAAGTGTTTGCTGCCAAGTAGGCGCTGTTTGTGTAGAAGAATTCACTTTTGCTCGTATGCCTGTGCACTCGAACTTGGTTGCACAATGTACATGTATGTTGAAACTTGGACATACAGTATTATGGTAATTAGATGAGCTTGTAAAAAGTTCTCCGCATGTTTGTGGCCAATTAAGTGGAAAATGATGGCGTGTTGTTGTTACTCATTCATGAAGCAAGTCGTCTACTACTCATCTATGAATTGTATGAAACGTCTCGTTTTTGTTTTATAATGCTGTTTCGATATGATTATGATGAAACTGTTAAGTAGGTAGTTAGAGCTCAACCTATATACCTACATTTTGACTTATAATAACACTGTCCTTTCGAGATTATCTGGGTTAATTCATTCTAGTCTCTGCATACATGCACAGGTGCTCTACCTACTCCATGAATTAATCACTCCATATTCCTGCAAAGGTTATAGTGGGTGTTCTCATTGAAAAGCTTACAGTACTATTGGCCAGTAATACAACTGCATTTATTTGCAACAGCAACACATTTTGGCGGCTTTTTTAACTAGGTACTATCTACCACATGTAAGAAAGTGCGATATACACGTAACTCTGAAATGTCGCATGTCACTGTTATAGATATCAGAAAAGGTGTAACAAATTTGTCCTTGGATACTTAGTTTTGATAACGATTTTCTGAAGAGCTACTACATGTATGACCAGGATGTACCTTCTTGAACTGGTTAGGCCTACTGCTTTCTCTAACAAATCTTTACGAACTTGACCTTAGCTTTAGTCTTTTTCTGAAATTGAAATACCTTTAGATTAGTGACATAACAGAACATGTACACCTTGTTTAACATTCAGCACTTTATTTTTGAAAATTGTTAATGCTCCATATTTGCAATTTCTCATTAACTTTAGTTATACTTGTATTCATTTCTATTCATGAAAGTCATTCCTAAAGTGGATAATATGACATGCTTCTCATAGACTTAGAAAACCTGGAATTGTCAGGGAAATTGGACAGGCTTGGAAACGTCTGAGAAGTCAGGGAAATTCAACAATCGCGTGGTTCCCCCAGACCTGGAAGTCAGGGAAAATTGATTTACTTTGCAAAAGTCAGGGAAATTCAACAAATCAATAACCGCATTAAATATGTCATATTTTTGCATTTTCAGTTGTCAGGGTGGTCAGGGAAATTGGTTTTAAAACCTGTAGGTCGGGGATAAGTCAGGGAAGTTGAAAGTCAAAATCTGTAAATGTATTACAGTTGTTCTCGTACCAAGATTTCACAAAAGTGGCATGATTTCATTGCAGAGATGCTTCCGTACACATTGCTGAACCCTTTGGTCAAGGTTGATGACAGACTGAAACATGTGATGTTACAGTTGGGTTGACGTCAGGCCTTACACCTGCAGTGAAGATTGGTGGAAAAATCAATCCGTTTTTATCTGATTAGCCGTGTGTGGGTGAATGGGGAGAACCCACAATCTTTATTTAACAACGAAATATCAAATGTTCCTGATAGGTTGTACACCAGCTGGTCGTATCACGTGGAAATGTTACTGTAAAACCATATCGTTCAAAGCGTGTTTGTATCTGGCTTTTTGCAAATTCTCCAAAAACCAAAGCCACTGCATTTTCGGTAAACAGTTCAGTTGGTTGTGTTTTGCCTGCTGTGATTGGACTGTGTACAATTGTATATCATGTGTGGATGATATTTCTTCTAGGCATTCTCTAAAATAGATTCATGACATAAAGAACGTGCTTATCTTCTGTTTTATGTCACATAGACAATGTTGCTTTATGCAGAAGTCAGATTTGCATCATGAAGTTTTAACTTTTTTGAGTAACGTTAACCTGCATGATGGTCGACGTGTAAGTGCTCGTTGCATGACAGATAATGGAAATTTAATTTGTCGTTTGTAATTTGCTTTACTTTGAAGGTGATTGGAACTAAAGGATGAACTACATGTGGAAATTTTTGAGCAATTTCAAGGAATTTTATAACGAAATCAATTCGGCTACCTTAACTGGGGCCATTGACGTGATCGTTATCAAGCAAGAAGATGGGTCTTATTCAACCTCACCGTTTCACGTACGGTTTGGCAAAATTGGAGTCCTTCGAAGTAGAGAAAAAGTGGTAAGTATTTTATGACAGCTTCATTTTTTAATTCTTATGCAATTTTTCAGAAATTTTATGATATCCCAGAAAAAAATATTCAAAACATGTTCATTTATAAATTGTAAATAAACTAAGCGTTTTTGAAGTAAATTGAAGTTTTATGTAAAATGCAAGTTAATTGAAAATATTGCCCGCAGAAAATTGAAATTGTAGTGCAGTTTAGTGATTCGTAATAATTTTGAAACATAAATTGCAATTTCGATCTGCGTTTTCTTCCTACGAAAATATTGTGTGAAATTCCCCAATGCTGACTTTTAGTCCAAAAATAAACTCTTATTTTGAACAACTGTATTGCAAATGCATTTTATGGCGCAGTTGATTAGTATTGAAATTAATTCTTGAATTGAGTTTCCCAAATCTTAAGTTTTTATATCAATTATGGTTTAAAGCAAAAAAAAAATAAAGAAATAAAAAAGAAGAGGTGTTACATAAAATTCAAGTACTATTCCTATTCACTATTTTTGGTGTAGGTTGATATTGAAATTAATGGCGAGCCTGTGGATATTCACATGAAACTTGGAGAGTCTGGAGAAGCTTTTTTTGTTGAAGAAATCGATGATCCAACAGAGGTAAATATTGCCAACGTTTTGTACTTCATTGTCGCTTTCTCTTCTTATTACATAAATATCTCGTGGGTTTAGTTTTCTGCTAAATCATCACATAACATGTATGCTTACGTTGCGTCGTTCAATGTCAAGGGTGCCATGCCTTTTTCCTGTTTGCTCGAAAAGGCAAGGGTTGAACAAAAACGATTTAGTGATTTAATTTCACGTGCTCAGAGGCTGAGTGCGATCATTTGGATCTTTGCCCAGACTGAATTTGGTTGTTTGAGATGTTTGTTGTTTAAAGACCCCTTTGTAGATCTTCAGTTGTATTCTTCTTGGGATTTTTTTGTTCTTTTGTAGTCTAATGCCAGCTGTTCTCAAGATAACTGAACAATCAATACTGTTGACCAAATTTTAATTGACCTGTTGTGCCAAAGATTGTTATGATTGCTCCGGTTTTGTCATTTATCTACAATAAAAGTGAATTTAAAAATATTTATTTCAAATATTGCAGTTTCCCAGCCATTTGGCCACATCTCCCATTCCTACCTACCCTGACATCAGAAGAGAACTTGAACGGATAAGGAGAAATTCTGGGCAAGATGAACATGGTGATACGGTGCAAATTATTACTCCAACGAAGCCTCCAGTTCTTCTGGCATCTTCGTTCCAGACTACATCCTCCATGAACCACTTTCCAACTCCTGGGGAATTACAAACAGCCAATCATGTGGCTTCGCAACGAGAAAACATCGCTTTCAGAGATACCACTGACTCTTTTAAAAATTCAAGTATTAAATCTGAAGACATTCCAAGATCAGCAGTCGATTTTATTGGTAGTACAACTTTTGACCAGAGTGGTGACCTAACCACATTATCTTCTAGAACAGACAAGGTCTATTCAGCCGATGACAGCACTCTATTAACTGATTGTTCCACCTTTATCCCTATAAATACTGATGCCATGTCCCGTTCCGTTCCTACAAATTCTCAACCAATGAACATGCCTTCAGTGTCTAGAAATGTGGGATCTTCAGAGAGTGGCATGGACAGTGTGGAACTATGTATGGAAGAAGATAAAGCAAAAATGAAGAAAAGGCGCAAAAGGAAATCTATCCAGAGACGAAAACCAACTGTTAAAAACCTTGATGGTGTGCCGGTGGTGGTGGATTCTAAGGAAAATGTTTCTACGGAATACGCAAGTGATGCAATTTTTCAAATGGATGTTGATGACAATTTGGCTGCCGATATAAGTATTACGTCATCACAAAATCAATTGCCCAGAAATAATAGTGCAAATCTGCTGAATCCCATGCAGTCTTGCAATACCAACACGGAAAAATGGCATTACGATGAAATGGTACTGCCTGGCACAAACTACCACCATTACAGCGATGGAGAAATCTCTGCATCAAACAGGTTATTTTCAAAAAATGTCTGCTTTCAGTAATATAACATAACCAGAAAACTATAGATAAGGTTATAGAAATATTAAAGCAAGCTTACATGCATAATGTGGAAATGATTGAAATAACTATCACAAAATTGGAATGTATTACGTTACATTTGCTGGATAAAATTTTATATGAACAATGAAAAATGGAATTTGAGGGTAATAGACCAATGGGGTTTTTTTTGCATAAAGGATTTTATTAAGTTTGAAACTATTGTATTCTGGTTAACCTCATTGTTGAAATCAAGCCATTCATTTTCAATTATGCAGATCTGCATTTTGCAAACACAGCATCTTTTTTCTGTTTAAATTTTAGTCGTGAAGGCAGTCGTCCTTCCACTCCTAAAAGTGACACTGAATATGAAATTCAGAGAATGGAAGCTGCTAGTCAAACTGAGAGTGATGAACACCGATGGTCATGGACGTGGGGGGAACTACCTGTGCCTCCGAAATTACCTAATGAAAAAGAGAGAGAGGAAGCATCTTCTGATGATGATTCCTCAGCTAAAGCCAAACAAATTAAGAAGGGTATGCCAATAAGTTTTTAAAATTTTGTCCTGGTTTATTGAAAGATTATTTCAACGTTAAAAGATAATGACTAACCAGAGCTAATTCATTTTTTAGATCAAGAGGAACAACGTTCGATGTTTGGTGGGGTTTTTCAGCTCATGGGAATGTCAAAAAAAGACCAACAAACTCACAAATGTGAGGGCATCTATTTGGATGACCTTAACGCCATGGAGCCTGAAATGGCTGCACTGTACATCTCTACAAAGTAAGAATTCGTATTGATTTGATGTTTATTTAAAATACATTTTATTGTAAGGAATACTTTGCTTTTGCAGTAGTACGTGGTCTAGTCCAAAGCAAGGTAAAGACCTGAATGTAAAGGATGAGGATGCCGAGTCTGGAAATGGATCCTCACTCACACAATCTCCTCATAGTGTAGAAGGAGCAATTGGAGGCCCTGCTCCAGGTACTGATAGTGATTCTGATGAAAGAAACGTTCTCGACTCAAAGTAAGATATTGCCTTACTATATATGGTCTATTTCGTTAATTTTTGCTAGAGCCTCAACTATGTACTTGATTATTTTTAGAGATTACCTCGATATTGCCTTGTCCTTATGTGGAAATATCGCACAGTATGATGGTGATGTTCCCCATGACATTTTCCAAAAAGCACTAGTCACCCATGACAATTTTTGTAACAATCCTAATTTGTTTAATAATCCTGATTTGGTCATTCGCATTGCTGGAAAGTAAGCACAATATCTTTTATGTTTTCGACCAAATTGAGCACGTTATAGTAGCTAACATAATTTTATTAACGGCAGGTATTACAACTGGCAAACAGCTGCCCCCATGTTGATGTCTGTCATAGTGTTTCAGCGCCCTTTACCTGATGTAAGAAATTTTTTTTCTCCTTTTTTTTTCTTATTTTGATATTCTTGTGATCTGAATATTTAACCTACATTATGGCACCCATTTCCCTGTAGGCCATTGTAAATAATCTTATTAAAGATCACATGCCAAAGAAAACAAAAAAAGCTGAAGGCAGAGGATATTCCTGGTTCTATTGGAGGAAATCGACGGCACCAGAAATGGACAACAAGAATGAGGAAAAGAAAGTTGTAGAAGAGGTGAATTATCAAACAGTTAATATTCCGGTATTGATAAACTTGTATAAATCTAAAACTAAAAATCACTAAAGAATAATTCTGATCATTCTTGTATAGAATACCGATTTAAAGAAACCAAATTCAGTGGTTCCATCACCCCCTCCCCTTCCTGTGACATCCTATGAGCAGAAACCCATAAATATGCCATCGGAATCGTCACCAGAGAAAGTTGAACCAGTAAAAAATGAGCAGTAAGGATATTTTGGCATATTTTTTGTTTCATATTTATAACAGTTGCAAGTTTTTTAACATTTCTGTTTATTGTAATTTTTATCAATATTTATCTGTATTTAATATGTAATGAGTTTGTATAAATAAGAAATAGTTTTACCAAATATAATTTCATTGAAAATAGTAAGTTTTCTATCAATATAGTGCTTTTTAATAAAATCTATAATATTTATTAACTAGGGAAATTCTTGAGGTGCCACATCATGTAGTCGAAATTGATGAAGAGTCCAAACCTCTCAGTGTTGTCGATAGCCGCAAGTCTAAATTTCCAGAAAAATACAAAAAGTCACTTCGTCTGAGCTCTGAGCAAATTGTGAGTTTCAGTGATTTTTTACAATTAGCTTATAATGTAACATGAAACTAATTTTGCAACGAAATGAGCTTGCCGATTTTTTTCTAGGCCAAATTAAACTTGAAGGAAGGTCCCAACGAAGTGGTGTTTTCGGTGACCACAGCTTACCAAGGAACAACTCGTTGTAAATGCCATATTTATCTTTGGAAATATGACGACCAAATCATCATATCTGATATTGATGGTACAATTACAAAGTAAGTTTTGTGGATTTTATCAGGTGCAAAACTGACTTAAAATGTCCAGTCCAATGAAGTGTTTTTTTTTTCAAAAAGGTCAGATGTTTTGGGTCACATTCTTCCCATTGTTGGGAAAAGTTGGGCTCAATCAGGAGTAGCTCATCTGTTCTCTAAAATAAAGGCTAATGGATATCAGTTCCTGTATTTATCAGCAAGAGCCATAGGTACTTTATTACTTGTATATAAACTGTATTAGCATGCAATACGATCACATCTTTACATTATTAGGTGGCAAAACCATATAATGGTTCTTTTTGTAGATCACCTAATATTGAAAGTGTATTACATTGAATTTTCAGGCCAGGCTCGCATTACTCGTGAATATCTCCGTAGCATTCGGCAAGGCGATGTTTCTTTACCCGATGGCCCTCTATTGCTGTCGCCTAGTTCCTTAATTAGCGCACTGCATAGGTATGAACAACATAGTTTTTATTTGGTTTGATTTGCTTCATTGTGAGCATGACCACAGGGCTTCTTGTTTTGATTTTACCCTTAGAGAAGTAATTGAAAAAAAGCCAGAAGTATTTAAAATCAGCTGTCTCCGGGACATTCAAGCTCTCTTTACTTCTGGTAACCCATTTTATGCAGGATATGGCAATCGAATCAATGTAAGTACTAATTCTAGCTCATTATTTGCATTTGATGATTAATTTTACCACATCTTATTTGACTTAAGTCTATTTGTTTTCTAGGATGTGTGGGCTTATCGAGCAATTGGCATTCCTATGTCTAAAATATTTACTATTAACCATAAAGGCGAACTGAAGCAGGAAAAAAGTCGAACTTTCCAATCCTCGTAAGTATTTTTTAAAATTTACAGCTGAGATTCACCCATTATGATATTTGCTACACTATAAGTTTAGCAATCTGGGTACTGTATACTTATTCTATGGAAATGTCAAATCAAATATTGTTAGACAGTCAGAAAGGGATCTTTGAATGCCATAGTTAATTTTGCATATCTGTTTGTGTAAGTTACGCAGCTTTTAAAATTGCGTTGTGGTCCTTCTCCAAGGTACTCCGGATTGAGCTACGTGGTAGATCACGTCTTTCCACCCCTTCGCAGATCAGTATGCAGCGGGTTTTTGACTACTGATTTTGTTGGTGCCGAAGAGTTTAGTTCGTTTACATATTGGCGAGAACCCATGCCTGACGTCGAGATTGAATTAGAGGAAGAAAAGCCAAAAAAGCCATCGGAGAAGAAAAACGAGAAGAAATAAGCTTTCTTGTTATTCTTGTTATATTTGTCAGCTGCGATAAAGATATAATTGCTTCAACTAATTGCATAAGGATCGTCATTCAAGCATACCCAGAGCCTTCAACGATAAAATTTAGAAATAACTCCCGATGTCAATTATACAAATTTGAAGGACATTCTGGTGTTATTAAGTTTTATCTGCAAGGGTTCAAATAAGTCTTACGTTTCCCAGTGAATCGGAAATGTTATAAAAAAAGGAAAAACGATGCAGCATCCCTGAAGGTTTTTTCTACTTAGAAATTTAAAAAAAATATTTTGACATTAGGACGTTATTTCAAAATTGCTCGTTGCAGGACGTTATGCATTTCCAGCTACTACTGTCTTCAGCTAACATACGATGTATATATTATGAGCTTAAATGATTGCATGGATTCATTTCTAGCTCCATTTACTGTTTAAGTCTGTTTTACGAATGTGCATTTAAAATATACGCCATGTCTGCCAATTCGTATATTTTTTTTCGAGTGTCGCTTATTTGAAAGTGAAGAAAATGCCCTTGGGCAACAGATGACCCGTCCCATTGACGCCAAATTTGGTCACATGATTGGTCCTACTCCAATCAGGGCTACGACTCGCCCACGTGGTCCAGCGACCCCTACTGACATCAGCTGTTGACCAGCAGGAAGTTGTGCAGCGCGATTGTGTAAATAATTGACCGTTGACGCCGCAAAATGGCGAAGTAAGAGTGTAGTTATTTTTTCGTGTTTGCTCGCTGTTATTGTGTGCGATTGTCAATGGGTGATTAAACACTTTTTCGTGTACCCATCCGTGTTTCTTGCGTTGACACAATGTGGAATTTTGGATTGTGGAGTGGCTTAGCTGCATTTCGACCATCAGTTCAATGTCAGGATATCACAAAAGGCAACGATGAATGCAATTTATGGTAAGAATTAACGTTTTAATTTGCTGATTAGCGCTAATGCCATCTTGCAGGCCTTAACGCCTAGCTGTACCCATAATGCAAAAGATGTGCGAGAATATACTGGTACTTTTGCTTCGATAAATGATGATAACCACTAAATTTTATCGTTTACCTTGTGAAAAAAGATGGAAAAAAATGTAAAATGAAGCGCGAACGAATTCGAATTTTCGAACGCGCTAGCCTCCATGCAGTGGCACGTTCCATTTTGGTTTTTTGCCATTTTTTTTCTTTGGATTAGTAAAGGACGTATTTACGACTTTAAACTTCATTTTGATCTCATGTGGACGACTCGTTCTACTATACACTGTACATCTAGGTAAGCGATTGCCTACGGTATATTTAGCGGTTGGTAGGCTATATGGTCATGGTATGCTACAGGTTTTCAATGTGATAAGTGCCGAGCGTTACATCATGCATCAGCATGTGTGCAAATTTGTTATGACATTTTACGTTGTAATTAATCTATAGCCTACAGGTGCATTTTTATATTATGTGAAATATAAACATGCTGTATGATTGTGGGTTCACACAAGTAACTGGAAAAAATGCTCAATGAGTATGCTCAGGAGGGCAAAGTCAGAAGCCCCATTGAAAAGGAGGGTGTGGCAACTCAAAAATTTCCTACACCTGACTACAGACTTCAGACTTCAACGACAACATTAATTGGGACTTGAAGGACATCCCGACTTCAGCTAATGGGAGTTGAGGAAGTTCCATGTGCTACTTCACACCGTGAAGTCAGGTTGTCATCCGAAGCCCTTTTCGTCTTCAATGACCACGTGGGGTACTTTACTTGAGGAAGTTTCAAATGCTACTTCTTTGACAGGCTGCGAAGTCGTTGAAGTCCCACGAACGAGTCTGGACTCGCTCACGCGTCCAGTGGCTTTTATGGACTTTACTTGTAGTACCTGAAACTTCAGTGGGAGTTCAATGACTTCAACCAACTTGTACTCCTGACTTCCCAGTTTGCTACCCCCTCGGGCCGAATATATGACTATTGTTGAAAAGTTATTTGCTGAAGCGAAATACGCATAATTAGAAAAGTACCAATTTTATTTGTATAATTCCATCGAACTGACAAGTCCATGACAGTAGCCTACAGAATTTAAGGGTTGGTCTAACCTGTAGCTTTTGAACGTGCCGTACAAAATAATGTTCGTGCAGAGTCAATACTGAAAAACAAACAAAATTTTTTAAAAAGTTGGATAACAATGATATAACGAAACACCGTTGGGCTCATAAGCATGGTCCACTTTGTGCAGTTGCATTTGCATCTCAGCCAGTCAATCTTTGTGGATGAGTGAGGTTGCAAACGTTCCTGTGTTCGTGTGCCAGCTCATTCGTTTTGTACAGAATAATTTCATCCACAAAGACCTCAAGACATGAATTCAACAGTCTCTGTACTTTGAAATCACGTGTACATGGCGAACATAACGGTCTGCTAATTTTGGCAGGTTGCGAGACTTACTCCAATATCTAAAATAAGAGTGCGTGCTACCCCGAAGACGTTTTCTAATGCAAGCATCTAATATCTATAGTTGGAAATCTGCACTGGCAATTCTCGCTATCCAATGACAATGTTGATAATTAAAACCGTTCTTTCACACACCAGAAGTCGGTGTGTTAGGAAGTGACCCGAAGACTGTCGTACGATTCCAGCCACGGGTATTTCTCCGGGCACGGTTGACAGGTTGGGAACTGTCTTTCATCGCCCTTGAATCTGTAAGAGCAGCGCTTGGGCGCCGAGCAAGTGTCTGCCAAGAAGGATTTGCAATGCCATGGCTTGAAGTCCTTGATGCGGGACAGCGGTGTCGGATTCCTCATCCAGTCCAGCATTTGGGAGTTGGTGACGAAGTACACGTCTGGCAGCTTGTTGAGGGCATCGATGAAGGCCAAAAAGCCTTCTTGCTGGTGGGGGTGGGTGAACCAGGCGTAATGGTAAAACATGCCGAAGGGGGCACGGTTGCTGGTGTAGTGCCGTTTGAAGTTCTTGACCAGCATGTCGTAAACGCCACGGGCGTCCGACGGGTTGTGGCAAGCGTCTGCCATGGCACACCTGCCA
>JAQGAF010004456.1:0-14345 GCA_034687865.1 Kryphioiulus occultus
CCTCAAAATGCTCTAAGGATACTTTCAAAATGTGATTTAGGAAATTAATGTGGTTTCTTTTAAAGTGTTCTACTTTTATTCCATTTATTAATAAAATTTCTGGATTTCCTCAGACCACCACGAAGCAAATTATCTCTCTTAAGGTCACTTGAGTTCACACATTATGGTTCATGTTTATGCACTTTCATGTTCTATACATGTGCATTTTTGATTTACAGTGCAAGAACGTTGTATGTGGGACGTAAAGTGACACCTTCGAGCGTATGCCTTTGTGAAACCAGCCCTTTGAAGAAGATTCAAAACAGAAATACGCATGGGGTATACGCGCGTATTACACGAACGAAAGTACGCGTATTGACTTCGATGCGTTCTCTCATCGCCATGCTGTCCAATTCGTCGGTCATGTCCGCAATCACGACGCCATTTTCGGTGAAAGACATCTTGAACCTGACCGACCCTTCGGCCGAAATGGATCCGCAGAACATGTTCTTCCGCAGCCCCGAATTCGATCGCATCCTCTTCGACGACTCTTGTTCCTCCAGCGGAGGACTGAGCATGGATCCAGTGACCATCGTCCAGCATCGTCCGTCATCCTGCGGCAACGACAATCAGCAGCAGCAACAGCAGCAACAACAACAGCTGCAAGCCATGAACCTGCACGACATGTCTACCACGTTGACCAACCTACCGGCTGTTTCCTCCTCCGACGTTTCTTCTTCTCATTTGTCCAATTTGTCCATGGCGTTTCCGTCGCCTCTGCACTACTCGTCGCTGATGAAGGAAGGCTGCGACGGAACTTCACCTTTGCCCTACGGCGCCACCAACGGCTATCACGTGACTCCGCTGACCTCGCCTCACGTCCAGAGTCTGTCTCACCTGTGTCCTCCGTATCCGGTGCAATGCAACAACGACGACGACACATTGTTCTCGGCGGAAAACTCCTGCATTCAGCAACAGGAATCCAACGAGGACCTCAGACTGGACAACAAGAGTAAGCATATTCTGCATCAGCATCATCGCGGCCTTAAGTTATACTCTAAGAAAAAAACGGTGCTAACTTGACTCAAATACTACTCCTTTTTAGGTGTTTTTAAGCACCCATGATGATGATGATGATAAGCACCTTATTTCATCATCATGGATGCTTGTAAACACCTAAAATGGTGTACGACACTTTTTCATGTGTTTACAGGGTATTTATAAGCACCCATGAACACGATGTGATATTCTAAGTAGTTTTTCGGTTTTAGTTTGTAAGAGGAATATTTTAAATAAAGGCAATTTTACACATACGCGCGGATAGACCATTACAAAAAAAAAAGCGCCATTGCTTCAGTTATCCTTTTCTGATTCGCATACGGTCTTGCATGCATTATTGGATATCGTTCTTTTTAAAACGGAAAAACGGTGAAAAACAGGTCCAAAATTATAAAAGGAGGTATTGTACGTATTGTATTTAATTACCACTAATTAATTATGAATTGTAATTTAGTTTTTATATTTAATTCTTTTTAATGAATTACCTGATTAAACTACATACATGTAGTTTTAACCAGTTCATCAATATCGTCCATATTAAAAAGGGTTTAATTAAAATGAAATAAACAGCCAAAAACAAGGTTAAGGAATGGTAAACTGGAGCCCGATGCTGAGATGGATAACTATGGTAATGGCGGTTAATATCACGTCACTCATTTCCTGTTGTAATGGTTTATAGTAAAAATTGAGATGAGGGTAGGGGGGTGGGTCAATGGGGCGGTGCAAATATTACGTATAACGGACTAGGGGGTGGGTGGGTGCCCGAGCTGTTACAGGTGGAACGTTGGTTTTTCTCCATGCGTTACGTAACATTTTTCAAGGGCCAGGATATCTCGAAAATTTTACCACAGAGAGTTGCAGCTAGAAAACAGCAAAAGCTGATGTGCCAAATTAACTTTTCCGAGCAATATGCAGCTCAGATTTGGAAGATAGGTGAAGATGTATAAAACAAACAAACATTGTCATCAGTAACATTGCAGAATCAATTACAAATGGTACAGTAAGTGCTGTATAACCTACAAGTTACATATCAAATCCTTGGTTGAAAATAACATTTTTGTACAAATGTGTTACGTAACACTAGCGGTGGGAGATCAGCGAAGTGTTACAGTGGGTGGGTGGGTGCACTCTAAAAGAAAAGTGTTTTACTTGTCGCAAATACTACACCTTTCTAAGTGTTTATGAGCACCTATGAAATAAGGTTCCCTATAGGAACTATGATCTAAAGGTGCCAGTTAATACCTTTTGGTGCTTACTGGCAACTTTTTAGTAAACACCAAAACGTGTTGTGAAATAAAAAGGTGTTTATAAGCACCCATAACCACCCATAAGCACCATATTTCATGGGTGCTTAAAACACATTGTAAACCCCTAAAGTACACCTTTTTAGGTGTTTATAAGCACACATGATGATGAAATAAGTTGCTTATCAATGTTACCATCATCATGGGTTCTAAATAAACACCTAAAAAGATGTAGTATTTGCGACAAGTTAGGCACCGTTTTTTCTTAGAGTGTGGGTCTCTGAAAAGGGCAAAAATTGCGTTAAGTAATACACGCACGGCCCAATCGGCTATTTTTAAAGTTTGACTTCTGTTAAGGGGCATTGAAAATTGCGTGAACTTCAGATACGCGTCTACGTTGTTCTTAACAACAGAGCAGTCATGATGGAGTTGTTGAAACTTCAGTCGTTCATCGCCACTTTTTTTTTTCAGCAAATCATCAGGTGAGAAAATGAAAGGCGGGCGGTGAGTGCGTTGGCATCAAAAGCATGCGCGCTTATATATATATATACAGTAACAGCTAGACATAAACGTAAAACATATCGGTCAAGTGGTTTTCTTCGGGGTGTAAATATCAATTAAGTTAACCTTTAAATAAATAGATGCGTATCAGCGAAGTACTTGGGATGAATGTGGCGGGGAGAAAGAGTACCCTTACATTATACATAAGGACCACTTGACGAGGGATGAGTTGCCACTTATACAGTATACAACGATGCAACAGTTGCATGCGCACGATATGCCACGTGGCCATACAGTGTACATGCGTGCGTGCATCCATGGATGATGGAATACACTCCTCTTATACAGTAATTCAATTTCAAATACTCCGTATACGTTCTAAAACATGTATGCCCTTTTCCAATATACAATCGACCAAATATCTGCTAGATTTATCAGTTACATTACATATTCAAATTCGTACGTCATAAATAATTATGTTTATATGTATAATTATAACCCCATCTTAAGATATTTTACTTTAATGCACAGTTGCACTTTATCAATTTAAATTTAGTTTTGTATACGGAGCAGTTTTAATGGACCAAATCGGAGAAATAAAGCTTCTCAGTATGTATACGCTCTTGGAGCATGCGTGGCATGCATGTGTCGTTATCCGATAAATAGGATTTCGGTGCATTAAAATACATGATGATGATGATGATGATACTAACAAGAATAATATAATTTATTCCATATTATACATTTCATGAACAGTTAAAACCATATTCACTTGCTTTCACCTATTTCTGCATGAAGAAAGATTGGGTATTATCATTTGGAATTAAGCTTATAAACAACACTTCGATCATTCCCCACGTCGCGACACTGTAACTTAATCAAATACCCCCTCCCCCGAATGTTTCGTAACAACTTGGTTTTTTTTTTCGATTTCTCGCAAACTTTCTAAAATCATTTGTAACTGGCTTCCCTCAATCCTTGGTGCTGAAATTTAGCACAAAGCTACACTGATTTAAAAATCCTCCTATTTCCCATCATTTTTCGTCCCTTAATATACTGTTCGATAACAAGATTTTAGGCTGTACTATAAAGTGCTGTCCTGCTCCAGCACAGAGACTATGAGAAAGTGGGCTTCTCCTTACGACTCGTAGGCCGGCAGTGATTGCCCGTCGTTAGGGCAGGCGAAACAAAGAGATTTACATTTTGTGGTTAATTTAGGTTTGGATTACACCGCAAAAAACCACAAACTTGGGTTGTATTTACATATTGCGTGTGTATTTGGAGCAGTCATTCTTCCGATTCTCTTAAAAGTCTCCTTACTGTCACAATTACATCTTAATTTCATTCGGTTTTATATTATATTTCCCAACTCTTATTTGCAAAACCGCTTATCCAACACTGGCATTTAGGTACACGCGTACACGCAGAAATAAGAAGATTACCCAACATTTTTCTATAGACGTTCACTATATGATCTATTTAATAAACATTTTGCGAGTCATGCAGTTATGCTATATGTATACTTGTAGTAACAAATACCGAGCTAGGAAATGTAATGCCCTTATGACATTATCGTACACGTATCGCGTACGTAGACAGATGGCGCTGTTGGCCGCCCTGTAATATTTCTGTTCAATGTTGAGATCAATCTCTGGCGTGTCAAAATTTAGGTTGAGCATATAGGCGCCATCGGAGTTATGAACACTGAGAATGAAGTCTATTCAACTTCAAATAGATACGGTAATCCGAGCGCACATTTTTATAACCATATCAATTTAACCCAAATTAGTTCGGGCATCCAATTAGCGTTAATATCGATTAAATGAATCATTATGCAATTATATTTTTCCTATCATCTATGTGATGAGTACAAATGTAACAAACTAACCTTCTCTAATTATGCGCAGTGTTTTTTTATATTATTTTGTTGTAATTGTAATTATACATTTTATACAATTTAACATTAAGTGTTCAAACGGCTAATGAATGTTAATGCACATCAGCACTCACGAGTTCTAGGTGAATTTCGTGATGTTATTGTTAATACATTTCAATTACTGCTTCAATTCAACTAGTCCAAGATACATGCATACGAATTAAGAAATTTGTTTCCTCAGAAAAATTCGCTAATTTCATTTTCTTCGTTGCATTTTCAGATAAATCCCCGAGTTGCTCGTTGGACAACGACGACCTAATGTTGGGTAAAATAAAGCAGTGCAACGGTAGTAGCGGTGACACCAGTTGTCAGCAACAGCGGGTCAGTTCCCAACAGTCGCAACAACAACAACAACAGCCGCGCACCAAGCGGAAACCGCGTGTACTTTTTTCCCAGGCCCAAGTGTACGAATTGGAACGACGTTTCAAACAGCAGCGCTACCTGTCGGCACCGGAGCGAGAACATTTGGCGCAAATGCTGAAGCTGACGTCGACGCAAGTGAAAATCTGGTTTCAAAACCGTCGCTACAAATGCAAGAGGCAAAGGCAGGACAAAACGCTGGAATTGAGCACGAATTTTCAACCCCCCAGACGTGTGGCTGTTCCGGTTCTGGTACGGGACGGCAAACCCTGTCCGTCCACTTATCCTCCGCCCTACGCGGTCAACGTCAATTCCTACGGTTATCCGAATACAATAGCGAACTACGGAACGCTGACCAACGTGACGTCAGCCCCTAATTATTCGAACGTCGTCAATGGACCTCCGCACCAAATCAATTCGCAACAAGGAATTCGAGCGTGGTAAATGCATGGAACTATATACGAACGACAAACATCATTCCGTGTTAATTCATCTAAGCCGCGTTCTCACCAGTCAACTTTTGTCGATCAATAATTATTGTTCGATAAATGCTGATCGAGCGTCGTTCAATTTCTGTTCAGACGTTTCAACAAAAAATGTACCCAACTAAAACCGCGCTCTCACGAGCCAAATTCTTGTCGATCAACAATTATTAATCGAGCGTTACTCAATTTCTGTTCAGACATTTCAACAAAATGTACATGCAACTTACGGTTGAAAATGGCGCCCAGCAAAATCATCCCTGCTGTATTTTTTTCCGAAATTCGCATTAAATGGAACGCGAAAAATAGGAATAGAACACGATTATGGCGAAAATTCGAATTCGTGAGCGTGCCCAATTTGGAATTTCGTTCGTTCACGTGCTCTAAATGGAACGATGTGATCGAGTTGAAAAGCTATTGAAAGACCAAAAGTTGAATGGTGGCCAACTTTGTTCGATTCAACCAATCATTGACCAACTCGAATTCAATTCAACCAATCATTGACCAACTCGAATTCAATTCTGTTGAAAAAGCGTGTTCTGACATTTAAATCAACTTTCAACGGAAAGTTGATCGACAAAAATTGACTCGTGAGAACGCAGCTTAAATGGAACTACTTGAACAAGTTGAAAGCTGTCGAAAAACCAAAAATTGAAGGGTGGTCAACTTTGTTCGATTCAGGAAATCATCGATCAACTTCGATTCAGCGTGTTCTCACGTTTCACAACTCGCTTTCAACAGTAAGCTAATCGACAAAAATTGAATCGCGAGAACGCGGCTTTAGCATTCAATCGGTATCGTGTGAATGTAGGCCAATGAAAATTAGGTGTACTTTTTCGTTTTAATTTATGACATTCTTTATTATACATACGAGTGTTACAGGTTCTCGCGCTATGAAGATGCGAGGACTGCAGTGTTTACTTCTGTAATGATATAATTAATGAACGAATAAAATCGACTCGTTTAGGCGTATTCGTACGATGTCCATAGACATCATTGCAATGCAACCACGATCTGCTCGAACCGAGTCTTTAATTCGATTAATACCAGCGCGAATCAAAGTTATTTACAAATTGTACGCGTGTTTACGAGATGGATCATTTGTAGTAATTAATTACTGGTGACGTTTTTTGTCAACTCCTAATTCGTCCAAATTATACGAGTCGTGATAACGTTTGGGAATAATTAATTATTGCATTACCAGAATTAATAATTGAAATGGAAAACAGAATATTGAACTGGTGAGTTACTACAATTTACCGTTTATAAGCTGAATGTTAGTAATCACTAGTCAACTCTTTAGACAGCTGTATACTATCTGAGTTTTCATGTCTAGTTCATTGTGGAAATTTCGTTTGAATGCAATTTTCTTTTGAAACTGAACTTAACGCTGATTTGGGATTCGACATCACGATGTTCAAAAAATCACATTGAGCTTTTCCCTGCGAAGAAACCAATTTCGCTTCAAGAAGTTACAGCGCCGTCTGGTGCATGGAAAAAATTCTATACAGATTTAAAAAAATTTGTTCCTTTAACTGTAACAGTTTTTTAAATTAGTTTTTCAATTGAGTGTTAGGCTTTATGATCACCCTGTAGGCCTATAATATTTCGTGAATGCTTAAAAATGAACACGTATAAGCTGTTGCCACGCGTATATGGAAAATTAAGTTTTGCGAAACTCAACTGCAGCCACATGAATATTGTATGGCTACAAATACAGTTATGTATATTTGGAAAATACGCGTAATCTTTTTTTCCCTCTACGATCTGTCTTAGTGGAGAATGCAACGTCCCCTTTTTAGGCCCTCAATTCCCCACTCAAATCCAATTTTTCATGGGGGGGTATACATGTAAATATATTTCTACACACATGTATACACGCGAACATTTTTCAGCTTGGTCATATACTTTCATCCGCCAGTCATTTGTCTTTCGATCTAATTTACGAGCGTGTCTCACAATGTGTTTATCCAATCATTTTTCAGGCTAATGGACATTGCTTGTTAAGCTTTGTCAATATCTCCAAATATGACAGCATAATATACGTGTATATAATGTTCATTGAAAGCTCGATTAATGTTGAACAATTTTGCTTTCAGAATTTTATATATAGCGAATGATACAAGGGGAGCCATGAACGTAAAAGTAGACCCTATATACTCTCGAAAGAAAGCTAAGAAGAAGTAGAAGTAAATATCCAAAAAAAACAACTTCTATAATCGAATTTCTTCGTGCAATTATTTAAAGAAGCTCGATCAAATTTGTCAAAAATTTTAGAATCAGTATTTTATGCTAATTTTACCACACAAAAAAATTAGAATCAGTAGTTTAAGTTAATTTTACAAAAATTTTAGAATCCTTATTTTATGCTGATTTCAATTCCAAAGTATTTTCCAGCGGCTGTTTCAATTGAAAAAATGTCGGACCCCCTTCTTCATCATACGTTTAAATCTTTAATCATCACATTCTGATTCTGAACACCAGTTACACGACTATACGTATAAAGCTACGTTCTCACGAGTCAACTTTCGTCGATCAACAGTTATTGATCAACAAATGTTAACCGATAATTGTTCAATTTCTGTTCAAACGTTTCAACAAAAATGTACGCAACTTACAGTTGAAGATAGCCATGAGCAAAATTATGCTTGCTGTTTTTCTTTCCGAAATTCGCATTAAATGGAACGCGAAATAGGAATGGATCACGATATTCTGGCGAAAATTCGAATTTGTGCGCGTGCCCAATTTGAAATTTTGTTCATTCACGTGCTCCAACCGGAACGAAGTGAGCAAGTTGAAAGCCGTTGAAAGACCAAAAGTTGAAGGGTGCGGGTCAACTTTGATCGATTCAACAAATCATTGACCAACTCGGATTCAGTTCTGTTGAAAAGCGTGTTCTCACATTTCAATCAGCTTTCAACAGAAAGTTGATCGACAAAAATTGACTCGTGATGAAATAAGTTGAAATAAGTTTCGGAAAGAAAATAAACTGAAAAGTGAAAGGGTCTTCTGCATCGTACATAACAATGAGCGGGACAATGGCCGAAAAATGTAAACAAAGCTCAGCCATTAGTATAATGCAGGAAATGGGTTTTATGTGGCTCTAAATTGACATGGCGTCAGACGGACTGAACGTCTACAGCACACTATACTAGCTGGAGTGTATACACATTGTAAACACAAAGGGCT
Organism: Kryphioiulus occultus; assembly: GCA_034687865.1. Lineage (NCBI taxonomy): Eukaryota > Metazoa > Arthropoda > Diplopoda > Julida > Julidae > Kryphioiulus > Kryphioiulus occultus. The sequence goes on from JAQGAF010004456.1 coordinate 8,751, forward strand.
ATACGTCATCGAATGTGCTGCCAGATACCACGTGACTGGGGCAATCGAAAGGGGAGGGGTGATGCTTTTGCATGTGTGCGTGTGTGGGAGTGAAAAAGGTCGTTTTATTAATTGTGGAGCCACGTGCGCTCTGTCATAGACTCAAAAGCAACGCAGTCAATCTATCTGCAGAGCGTCCATTTATTTTTCAATCTTAATTTATTTTAAACATCGTTTGTTTGGAGATTCGGGGGCACCGGGGCGTCCGACGACCAATGTGTGTGGTCAAGGTGGCCATTGGTTTCACGTATACAGTACACGCATGTGTACAGTATTTGGGTTCTGAACAAAATGACATTTCCCACATGCAGGAATGAGAATTACAGCGGAAAAATCATCGGTCGACTAAACTAGTCGAAGAAAGACACTTATTACGTTGTACACAACATTTTATTACATAAATAACAGATGCAGCCTACTTGTGTTTTTCATTTTTTTTGGTATTTTGCAACTTTTTTTTTGTTTTTAGACTGGCCTAATCGTATACCTCAATTGAAATTTATTAGCAATAATAACAAACAGCATGAAGTTCACGAAGATCTTGTGAGTGCTGAACTGCTTAACATTCATAAGAAATTAGAAAGCATACTGTTAAAGTCATGCCATAAACAAATAAATTTAATACATAATTACAGTTAAAGCCAATTAATATATAAAAATACTACACATAATTAGAGAAGGTTAATTTGATTCATTTGTACTAATCACTTTCTCATGGCGTCTTTGGCGGAAATGGGCAGCAGCGGGAACTATATCCAAATAAGTTTTTATTAAAGTTACTAATGTTTCCAAATAATCACGTTCCAGTTTTTTTTACCATTTTACTAGAAATAAATATCTTTGCGAAGTAAAAAGAAAGTACAGTAATGAAATGTTGATTTTTCATGGTCATGGACAAATTTTAAATGACCTGAAAAAACCTGGAAAGTCAGTTAATTTCGTTCTCAAAATAAAAAGTGGGAACCCTGTGTAAGCCGAAATGAGCAAATGTTTCGCCGATGAAATATAATACCGAAAATGACCCTCGTATACGAAAAGCATGCACATACTCTTCAGAAGTCAACATGGGTTGTCCGTGAATGCCATTGACATTCGATATTGACGATATACATGTACATGAACGTGTAGTTATAAGGTAAGGTCTACAATTGAATAAAAGGAATTCCAATAAGACACTCGGGAGACACGCATGCTGCAGGGGTCACTCGTCTGAAAGCTTTGACAGCCAAGTATTAACTTTCATGCTTCCCCATAAATGTGATTTATTCAGGAAAGCAAACAAGGGTCAAACCTTTTACTAATACGCATTGACCACCGTGGCATTGTTTGATTAACAATGAGCAGTTTGCGGCACAAACACGCAGACACAGCACGAGGTTGCATCCATCCTATATACCATCCTACGGCGCTCTTACAGTATATGGCACACTCACCGTATTATTACAGTGTATAGAGACAAACAAACTGAATGCCGCTATGTCTGCACTCTCTCCGTCCTTCCCTCGATATTTTCAAACACAAAATCTACTGCTAATAGCCCATATACCTCCACCCATCCTTCGATTAATATCATAATACGCTTATCAACACAGATTGCATTCTCAAACAACTATAACTGAAACCTCTGGAATGAAGAAATTTTAGTGTAAAATGCTCTTTAGTCGTTACTGTTAAGCTACGTTCTCACGAGTCAACTTTTTGTCGATCAACAGTTATTAATCGAGAAATGTTGACCGAGAATTGTTCAATTTCTGTTCAGACGTTTCAACAAAAATATACGCAACTTACAGTTGAAGATGGCGTAGAGTAAAATAATGCTTGCTGTATTTTTACGAAATTCAAATGCATTAAATGGAACACGAAATTCGAATGCATTAAGTGGAACGCGAAAAAGGAATGGAACACGTCTGACGAAAATTCGAATGCGTGCGCGTGCCCAATTTGAAATTTTGTTCGTTCACGTGCCCCAAATGGAACGCCTTGAGCAAGTTGAAAAGCTGTTGAAAGACCAAAAGTTGAAGGGTGGTCAACTTTGTTCGATTCAACAAATCATTGATCAACGCGGATTCAAATCTGTTGAAAAGAGCGTTTCAAATTGCTTTCAACAGAAAGCTGGATCGATAGAAATTGACTATAGTGAGAACGCGGTTTTACTATACAGTACGTTCAGAAGACTCGTCGATGTATAGGACGCAAACTTTCGCAACATTTCAAACATCTACACGATTTGCCCAGCTAAGTTCGTCCATAATTAAAAGTTGGGTGAGGGTAATTAAGAGGATTCGTCAAACGCGCGCAGCGTTAGTGTCTATATTAAACGATGCAATTGGATCATCGTGCTCGTTCGTGTTTACAATTGGCTTCGTATACGCTATTTAAACGTACTGTATGCAAAGAGGGAAGTTGCATCAATCATTGTTCGTTGACGATGGCAGTTTCGGTACAAACACAGATTCGTTATTTGCTCGCTTTCAAATATACGCAGCAGCCCTCGTAATATACAGTACACACGTATATTGAACAGTACACAGTATGCCGTATTGACTGGCAATGTCACGCATGCACTGATGTGGCGTGATGCCAAAAATACAGCCTTGGACAAAATTATTAGGCACCCCCTAAAAATCACCCTTTACTCATAATATCTGCAAAAATAGTATTGTTCTGTTTGTAGTTAAACATTTCTAAATATAAAATAAACGGAAAATTTCTGTCATATCTTCATAAAATAGTTATAGAAATGTACGACTTGAGCAAGCAACCTGAAACATCCCTTACAAAAATTTTACAGGTATTTTTAAAGCTGCTAGTAAGTAGGCTTCCATTTTTTTGGTATCAAAAATGTTTCAACAAGTATCAAATAAGTCTGATCGGGTGCAAAATATACCTATCATAGGTTTCAGAGGGATTCCTTACAGTGAACAACATTTTGGAAACCTATGGAATACATTGGATATAACGGAAACCATTCAACAACCAATAATGAAACCTTAAAGAAACCATCGTATACTCTTTTCTAAGGTTGCAAATCGTGTATACCAATAATATACCATAAAAATACCTCGATACCTATATACTGCATGGATACTAGAAATTAACCAAAGCTATACCTCAAATTTTAGTAAGGGATGTTTCTTGTGTAAAGGCCTGATTTTTGGAAGTATTTGCTCGTACCCGATGATTCGATTGCATTTCCACATTAGGTTATTATGTGTTGAAATAATTAGCTCGAATACATGAGGTTTCAAAATGAGAAATATTTCACTTTAAGTAACAAAGACATGAACCCAATAAAAACATCAACATTGGTCAAATGTTTGCTTATGCATAGGAGTTCAAAATGCCTTGAAATCGTGCATGTTGGACATCGCCAAATTTACTCATTTTACGTCATGGGGTACGTTATCAGTCCAAAACAAAAGTAAGAGCTTTTTATCTTCATTTTTTACGCATTCAACTGTTAGCCGAACAAAAAATAGTTTTACCAAATGTTGGTCAGTTTACCCAGGTTTGTGAGTCTGGCCCGTATTAATCACGTTGTTAAACACGAACACGTACAAATAGCAAATGTGGTCGAGGGAGTTTGGAGTTTTTAACCGCTCTTGTGCGATGTTCACGTAAATTGCCGCGTGTTTATAAACGCGTACGGGTTTCATCTCCCTAGAACGCATTCAAACTGCATTAAGCCGTCGTAAGTCATTTTCGGACGACGTTTTAAGATTGAAAAAAAAGTAGGCCGTAAAAGCGTGGCGCCTGCGAAATAGATATACACGTAGATGCGTCCAATCCAGTATACTGTATATAGGGAGTCCTTAATGTATCACGTATACGCGAGCAGATAGGACAGGGGTGTAGCCTATAGCTCCAGTCTCGAAAAAATGTCTTCCGGCCTACACTGCATGTAGACGGATGACTTTGACGAGAGGGTGAGGAGGATGCCGATGAACCGGAATCAGTTTCATCGGAAACATAATGGGGAAAAAAGCAGAAAAAAAAAAAACTGAACCCTAGCCATGGGTATAAGGATAAACATTGAAAAATCAGGATGCGGATTATCCGCACCGATCTTTCTTCGAAGGCTGTATATAGAGCGCGCTGGAGAGCCACGAAAAAACTAATGATAAGTCGGAGATATTGGCTGTTTTCTGCTCTTTATATCGGACAGGGCCATGTGGAGAATTTCAGCGGTCTCGCTATAAGCTCGATGACATCAGACGTCTATGTGGTCTCCTGTTGGATGCTAACTGATGGACTAGGGGGGAGTGAACAACAACGAGATAACGAGACCACGATGAGAAATTAAACATGCACCTAATCCATATAACACGCCAGGCAACATAAGGTGGTATGTCGTAATAAGAAAACAGAAAGCGAGTGAAAACATGATGCACATTTCTAAACGTACGAGAAGGTTTAGTCGAGTAACTAAAATTGGACGGATTTACGCTCGCTTACAACGTTTATAATACCCGGTATATTCGTATCTGCTCAAGGGGTTGGCAACTTGTGACGTAAGGTGTACCACATGTTGGTTGCCCTGCTTGTGGAAAGATTAGTATGGATCAGTTTAAAATCCACAGTGATATCAGTACATATTTACTGATATATGGTGAAATCTTACGGATATCAGTACGAGTTATACAGGCGAGAATTAGTGTGACCAGTACATTCATTCGCACAAAGTTCGTGAAAGTATTGCGCATGTAGAGTTAAATTGCAACTCTCTATAGTGAGATTTATAACTTAAAAAAAATGCAATTAAATTTGACTGCAAACGTTTAAAATCACTACCACCCTTTTAGTTGCAACAGCTGATACCACTATGCTATTACCGACACTACTGGAAACTAGTGATACTTTAGTGATACCAGTATAATTATATCCCTACTTAACATTATGGATTAGTATACAGTATTAGTATTAGTGGTGGTATGTACTATCAGTACTGATATTAAATGTCAGCATGTTACTTGAGTGGTTTAATAAGGAAACACTGATTATGTAATTGCAGGTATGTTTATTAAATCTAACAATCCAGCTTGAAATATTCAGTGAATCGACTCGTAATATAGATGACACTACTTGCATGTACAGGTAATAATATTGATATAACTATGTCTAGTAATAGTGATACTACTATCCAGAGTAATAGTGATATTACTAACATAGTAATATCATCAGAGTGATGTCAGTATCCATACTGATTTTTATATACTGACATCAGTAGTTCAAAAAAACCTCTATTCATCACAATAGAGTAGTGATATCAATAGTGAGCATATACTAATCTCTCCACCAGGGCGAAGTCCACTGAAGTCATTAATTGAAACCGCACTAAAGTCATGGTAACCGTGTTGTAACGCCACCATAACCGTCACAGTAAACTGTACATTGTCCGAAAATGTTAAGGTAATGTAACTACACCGTCACCATAACCACAACGTTACCGTCATGACAACAGCATACTAACCGTCCCCATAACCGTCACGGTAATCGCACCGTCAACGTCACCATAACCGTCACGTGCACCATAAACGTCTCGATAACCGTCATGGT
>JAQGAF010004457.1:0-14345 GCA_034687865.1 Kryphioiulus occultus
CCTTTCAACGGGATCGTCTGCTGCACGAATTTTCCGACATTCGGATATTCAGAAATTCTTAATTGATGTCCGTGTTTCTGGAATGTTCTAGATTCAAATTGGGCGCCATATTGACAGGAATGACAATAATGATTGTAATTAGTGTAGCGTATAGTATAGAGGTGTTCAAGTATTATGTTAGTCATCTTTGGGCGACGGGTGTAACCAAATAATGATTCATCGTGTTTTTATATAAAAATTTAGGGTAACAAGCATTATTGTGACATATAAAGTAATACTGCAAAAAAAATGGCGCTTATAATATATTTTAGTGATAATGCTTCCCAATAAATTTTCGTCTACAGCAATTCTCTAATTACTCCATTTTTGATTTTATCGCTGCTAAATTAGAAATTAGCAAAAAATGCAGAAATTACCAGAATGCAACAAGTGCCGATTTTACAACAACTAGATTTTAAATGCTGAATTAAGTCTTCATACATGTAGGATAAATAAGTTTTATTTAATTACCAATAGCCATAGAACACGAGTTAGAATTAAAAAAAAAGATTATATTTAAAAAATTCATTGAGACAAAGTTTCAATGAATAACACGTTCAAATTAACAACACTAGAGAGGATTAATAAGTTCTATTTAATTACCAATAGCCCATGTATGAATATTAATTAGAACGCGAATTAGAATTAAAAAACAGGATTAAATGTTAAAAAATTCATTAAAACAAAGTTTCAATGAATAACACGTTCAAATTAACAAAACTAGATTAGGATTAATAAGTTCCATTTAAATACCATGTATGGATATTAATTAGAACGCGAGTTAGAATTAAAAAACAGGATTAAATGTTAAAAAATTCATTAAAACAAAGTTCCAATGAATAACACGTTCAAAATAACAACGCTAGATTAAATGTAGAAGCCATGCAATTCCTATTATTGCACATGGACAATTGGACTATAAACAAAAATTAGTAGTGAATGGGTGTTTTTTAAAACTAAAAACCATAAACCTTTAGTGATCAGAATGAAATGGACCTTGGGACCCAAAAAAGCGAAATAGCCAAAATGTATTACAAATGCATTACACATAAGTGAAAATGTTTAGTGGCAGAGATAGAAAGCATGTGAGGACCATTAGAACACGACATCAATCTTATCCCCTTATGAAAATCATTAATCAGCAAACGATCTTTCGTACATCAAAGATTTTCACAAGTTGAGTAAATTTAACGTCATGTGCGTCATGCATGGGCCAATCACATTATTCAAAGGGTCTTCAGGAAGCATTTTTATTTTGATATTTTTTCCTTCATTAAATTATAATTCAACCACAACACCACAACAGGTAAATAACCACAACATTTATTTATTCACATAAAAATTCAGACAATTGATAATAGTTATATACTGTGCAGTTTTCCTCCATTGCAGGGACGGATGTAGCATTTTTCGAGATCTGGTTTCATCGCCGAAATTTTGCAAAAATAAATCAAACGTTCCATTTTAGGCCTCACTTTTATGCATAAGAAATATTTAGTAATAATTTCAATACAAATAAACGACTTTTTAATAAACTAAACCCACACAATTTACACAGAGTTCCACCAATTTGTTTATTGAGATCAATTATTTAAAAGCGCCACAGGCGAAATTTTTAGAAAAACTTAATAACAAATAATGCCATTTTATAAAAAACTAGACCTAGATGATTGGTTTCATCCAGATTTCCATTAATTTGTTTAGTGTGATTATTAATTTAAAAGCGCCACAGGCGAAATTTTTAGGAAAACTTAATAACAAATGATGCCATTTTTTTTAAAAAAATACTAAACCCACATGCTTGGTTTTACCCAGATTTCCATTGGTTTAAATACTGGGATTGATCATTTAAAAGCGCCGCAGGCGAAATTTATAGAAAAAAAACTTAATAACAAATGATGGCGTTTAAAAAAAAACTAAACCCACTAGATCGGTTTTATCCAGATTTCCATGCATGTCATCATTTCCAGACACCCCCAAATAATGATATCGTAAACTATTAATCGAGCTAATCTTGCGTGTTTGTATTTTCTATCTCGTAAACGGGTGGAAAAAGCAATTTAGCATGGTTTCGACTTTGAGAAAACTCATCTAAGGGGTGATTTTTTCGAAATGAAGATGAGAAAAATGCGTTCAAAATGCCTGAAATGCATTTATTTCGCGTTCTGGCAATTAAATGTTAAAACTATAAGGGCCATGGATTCTGGCTCGGGATAAAATAAACAGCAAAAAGGTAACGGATCATGTGTTGAGATTAATAGATTTTATTGTAATTACCATAATATTAGTTCAGGGGTTTGGAGTCCACACTGATTTATTCAGTAAAGACTTAATGTAAGGACGAGTTAATAGCCAGCCTGCGGCACGTTCTGGTACATTTGCTACTCGAAAATTTGATTAAATGGGGTGAATCAACCGTTTTAGGTGCGAGAAAGCATCATATAGGGATTAATTTATAAAAAAGTGACGAAAATGTAACTCGGGGTATTTATGGAAAAGTCATGAAATTTACATTAGAAGCATGGGATCTTTGAATTTGCTTGATTCCCAAAATAAAAATTTGGGTTAAAATTCATAATTTGTTAACCAAGTTTGCAAAAAATTTCGCCTACCACGTTTTTTGGCCAATGATAATACCATCACTGAGGCAGAGGATGTTTCTCTAGTAAGCATTGACAAATTAAGTCATGGCATTTACATGTACGATATCAAATACAGCAGACGCCCTGTAATTCAAAGTTGTCATAATTAATGAATTGTATCAAATAGGCCTACCATTTAACTTTTTCATTCCCTCAGCCCCCCCCCCCTTTATCGAGCAAAGCTCGGCCTCCAGTTACTTACATTTATCGAGGCTACTTTACTTTCAATCTCCCAAAGAGCTCAAGCAACACAGTGGATTCATGAGGGCAGCTCCCACCGACGTCTCCTCCCAAATTGGCTGGTTTGTAAACATTCCTTGCAAGTTCAACATCATCCTGGAGGAGTGTCACTGGTTGAGGAACGGCCAGCCAGTTGCTATCGTGAGCCGCTACAAGTTCGTGAATCACCGCGCTTCCGGATCAGATTGCTCTATGAACATCACGTCGGTTCAAAACATCGACATCGGAACTTGGCAGTGCGCCTCCTCCGCCAATAACGCGCATGGATACGTCGTTTCCAGAGTTGGTCAGCTAACAGTTTCCGAAAGTAAGTTGATGCCCCAGCAAAAATCTCCCAACGTGCAAGATCTCGGGTTGCTGGCAATTGATCTTTACTTCTGCAACTTAGTTTTGTTTGAAAAACGTCTTTCAGAGAACTATCCCACGATGAACGTCTCGGGGGATGGAAACAACGCGATCGTAGTACATCCGCAGAATTCCACGGTGCACATCGGCGATACTCTCATCTTGCCCTGCAAGTTTCTAGAATCGGTGAGATGCGTGTGGCTTCGCAAGGAACAGGCCATTCACGTTGGCTACAGGTACAGCTACGTCACCAAGGAAAGCAACTCCAGCAAAAGGACGGATTGTTCTTTGAGAGTCTCAAACAGTCAGATGATCGACCAAGGACAGTGGCGCTGCGTTGGCGCTGGAGACGACCGCTTGCCAGCAGTGCCATCGAAAGCAGTGTTCATCTCATTTATCAGTAAGTTTTCAATCTAGATTTGGTCTTCCCTTTGAAGAAATGTGACGTAGTTTCAAAAAAAATCTTCTTAGGAGATGAAGTGGCAGCCTCCATTGCTGAAGCACCGAAGGATGTCACTGCTCCATACCAAAATAACGTTGCACTCATCTGCAGGTTTAATTCCACCGTTAACTGCGACTGGTCACGTGAGGGCATGTCCGTCAAAATTGGTGGACGGTATAGCTACGCCAGTGTCGATAAGGGAATTAACACCACTGACTGTACTTTACAAATTCAGTCTGTAAACGAAGTGGACGTAGGGAACTGGACGTGCACCAGCATGCTCAGCTACACAAATTCCTACGTTGAAAACTCCCACGTTTCACTGTCATTAATGAGTAAGTGCGATGTTTTATTTTCGAGAAACTCATTTTGGTCAGACAATTTAGTCTTGGTGCACAGAGGAACAGGATGTTTAAAGGTTGCTTACAAATTTAAAAATTCATAACAGGACTTCTGATTGAATTATAGGAACATTCTTTGGTTGATGTGATACACCAACCCAGTTTTTTTGGGCCCATTGACATGAGCGCCTCTGGTGGCAGGTTGAACTTAACAGTATTTTCCCGTCTACAGGGGCAATGGCATTGTTTATTCTGGTCATTAAATTATGGATACCATTCATGGATAACCCCACTCAAAAGAAGTCCAGGGATGTAATGCTAGTGGACAGAGGAGACCAGGTCATTGGGTCACCTCCGCCAATCCAACGTCATGGAAAGTTTGCAACAATGGCATCTTTCATAATCTACGTCCAATGTTGTGGTGCACCGAGTTAATCCATACCTGACATAACACCCCTAGACATTTTGTGGGGGTATGTCAAAGACAGTGTACAAAACAACTATGAATGGGTATCCAGTATTTGAAGACCAGATTGACCAATACCATTGCCCTAATGCTTTCTATAGATAGTTCAACGAAGTGTGTTGAAATTCCGAATAACTGTCCTACCAACCACCAGAGGCGCACATGTCATTGTTGGTGTAGCACATCAACCAAGGAATGTTCCTGTATTTAAATTAGAATTACTGTAGTATTGACAATTTAAAAATCTATATTCTCCAAATGGTGCTCCTGCTCAATCTGTGCTTATTTTGGAATTTTTTTGGCAATTCAGAAACTCCATCCCCAGCAAAAATATTGGTCCATGGCCTCGATATGGAGACAATGTTCGTCATTCATCTCGAGGATTCTCCAGCCTTGAATTCCGTCGATGTGGTCTGCCTCTCGGAAAGGGGAAATCCCCCTCCAGGACTATCGTGGCGCACGAATTTAGGGGTAAAGATCCCAGGAAGCTATGAAGTCGAGGTGGTGGGCAAACATCTGTACACTGCAAAACTGCGCTCAAATATGACGAGTTTCCCCAGAGGAAGGCTGATCACATTGCGCTGTGAGGTGGATTTCCCTAACGTCACTGACTTCATGGTAGCCTTCATATTCATTGGCGAAGCAGGTAGGATCTGTGTGGAATTTAGCGATTCCATTCAGTATATCGCTGTTTTAACTACTTTTGGCAATTTTCACTCGTTCTACATCTGCGAAATCTTTTTCAGAAAAGCAACAATTAGAGCTCGTCGAGGGTCCCAAGAGCGCCATTCTACCCATGGGAAGTACGGTGCCGATGAACCTAACTTGTAAGTTCAACAAGCCCGTCCAATGTATGTGGCAACTGAATGGTTTGATTGAACATAACTACAAGTTCGCTGATGGCTCGAATGGGTTAAACACCACCGATTGTACCATTACAATAAACCCCACGTCAGCGATGTTGGGCAGATGGCAGTGCTTCAGTCGCGTGACTCCTGAAGAAGCACAGATAAGCTCTCCTAAGGCGCTTCTGTCTTTGATGAGTAAGTGCGTTCTTCAGTATTGTGGAAAAGTTACTGTTTCTCTACCCCAAAATTGCGGTTGATGACGTCAAATTTTGCTAATTAATGGGTGCATCAAATTGTCACATCTCTTCTAGTTTCGCTAATATTTAGCTCAGTTTCAATATTGACCAGATATTTTCATCTCTGAAAAATTTTCCTTTTCAGACAAACCCACTCTTCCGGTGATCCGGTATTACGACAATCATGTCGTCAACAACAGCATATTTATATATTCCAGCTTGCTGCCGATACACTTGTACTGCAACTCTGTCAATGGCAACCCAGCGCCCAATCTGCACTGGGAACTGGATGGCAAAACATTCAAGCATTTTTCTACCTCCATACAATACGATCGCTCGCGACTTCTACAGAGCAATGAAATTTCGGTTATTGTCAATCGAAGTTTACTAGTGAAAAATTCCACTTCGATGAAATGCGTTTTGAACCACCCGAGCTACCCCAACCCGGAAAGTGCGGAAGTCATACTAATGCGAAACAGTGAGTATGCATTTAGATTTTGGTAAGAAATTCACTAAAATTTACTCTGAATTTGAATGAGGAATTTTATTTCATGAAAGAAAAATTGGTACGAGACAACTATCTTTACTTCTGTCAACGCAAAATATACTTGGGTTTTAACATGAAAGCGATTAATTTTTTTCCAGGAAAGCCCCTTGATCCTTTAGTAGCCATCAACGAGACTTTGGTCAAGACTAACATCACGGTTTTGACCAATACTTCAACTGAAATCCATTGCGTGTCCCAAGGCGGAAATCCAGCCGCTAGCGTGTATTGGGAATTGGACGGTCAACGAATTTCTGGTGTTTCTGAAGTTATAAGCCCTGGCAATAATCTCTCCACTGTGATTTTACACTGGCCAGATTTTAATTGGACAATGTTCCGGCAACCGTTTGTGGATTTAAAATGTGTTGCAGAGCACCCAGAATACGAAAAGGCCCACGTTGCACAAGCTGTTGTTAAATTCGTTGGTGAGTTTCCAGAAGTAGCCATTTTAACTGTAATTAATTTTTTTTTAAATCGCTAAACCCGAATATTATCAAAAATCCACAAATGGAAAAAAATCGCTTTCAATAAAAGCTGCTAAAGTATGAATGATTCGTAAACTTAACGATTTTTACGCTTTTAATGGAACTTTAAATTTTGATGAAATGAATTTCTAAGGTACATAAGTCTTAATGTGTTTCAACAATTTGGCCGAAATTTCATCTGTTGACGCTGATAAAATAGCTTCTAATACAGTAGTCACAGGTTTATCCATGTGATCAAACTGATTTCATAGTTGATTTTCTTAATAGGCTCACATTAATTATTGCGTTTTAATTTCTTAATGGTCGTTTTTTAGTCGCCAACAAACCAAAAATAAGGGATTTAATAATTTTGAACAATGACGGCGCTGCAGTGAAAGCTGGGTCCTCCTTCCACTTCCAGTGCCAATACTCTGAATCCATGATATGTGGAATGAAACTGAACGATGTTTTATTGGACGGCATTCGTTTCGTCCAGTCCGTAACCTCATTTGACAATCACGATCTCCACCATGAAATACAAATTAGCTACATTACTCTTCCTGGGTTTAACGAGAAGGACGTTGGTCACTGGCAATGCTCCTGTACGATCACTTCGGACAACACCACAGTGGATTCCAAACCAATCTGGCTGTCACTGATGAGTGAGTGTGAACTGGCATTCATGTATGATGCACGATGCAGACACTTGTCTTCCAATATCTTCTGCCCTATATTTCAGCCCATTGCTCATAGCCCTGTCAAATTAGTTTGGATATTATTTTGTTGGTTTGAAAAATGAAACTTTTGGAAACGCAGGTTCGCCTTCAGGACCAGAAATCAGATGGGCCAATAAGGTCGTCACTGCAGGAATGCTCAAGCACCAAGATGAAATTCCCGACATAACCTGTGTTGCTGAACGAGGGAATCCGGCTGCCTCCTTGCAATGGATCTTGGATGATTTCCATGTTCCTGTAGATAACAATCAGGATATCATAGACTTTGGAAACCACTCCTATTCTACGGTTTTATTCTGGAATACGTCACTTTTTATGCCTTTATTTCACAATTCCGTTAAACTCCAATGTGTCGCGAGACACCCCAACTTTCCTGCCAACTATCTGCTCGCGGAAATTGCTGTCACGTTACAAAGTAAGTTTGGATAAAAAGTCTTTGTGGTTGCTCGATTTTTAAAACGTTAAACATTTCTGGAAGAAAACAGGAAATGAGGCAAGCTATTTTCAAAACAATGCGTTCTGGAAAATGAAAGTACAACTGTCATGTAATGAAAGCGTTCGAACTGTAGCATATTCCTCCAAATGATTTCCAATTTTTTTTTCAAAACTTCATTTTTCGACTTGTAGAAGCCCCAGAGGAGCCTAAGATCATGTTTTACCGAAGAGAAGTGGAACATCAACCGCTGATTATTTCCATGGGCGAACTCGAGTATTTGAAGTGCATTTGCGAGAACGGAAATCCGGCTGCTTCGCTGACCTGGCAAGTCAACTCGTTGCCAGTTCCTTCAATATCCACGTGGAACGAAAAGGAACCAGGATTTTTCACAACTGAACTCAAATGGAATTCTACAAACGACCGATTCCTGTCCACAGGGCCTGTACTGTTAATGTGTTTTTCCAGTCACCCGAGCCTTCACAACAACCATAGAGCAGCTCTTAGAATCATTCTGCAAGGACCAGGTAAGCTCGTAGCCTTTGACCTTGCATGTTTCAAAGCCACGCACAACGACTGCACTTCTGGTTATGTAATGTGGCGTCAATTGGTTATGCAAATTAGGTCCAATCTGCATACAGTATGCAATACTTTGGAAATGAAATTTATTACCTTTTTCGCTGTTGTAAATTTTAGGTGCAACTGTCGATTATCAGCAATCTGGATCAAACGGCCATGTGTACTGGGTTGGGATTATCATCTCAGTTGTTCTTTTGATATCAGTTGCGTCAGCAGCCGTAATTTATTCCAGGTAAGCCATAAACGATCCTACAGTGTAGTCTTCAAGAGATATCATGAAATTTTAATTGAACTTTGACATGCAATTTAGGTTTCGTCGGAGATCTGCAAGTACATCAAGTCAAAGTGTTATCCAAAGAATAAGACGACTACTCCCATGGTGGTTAGGAGGACCTAGGCACAGTGTGGACGAGCCTTTGATACATTACTCACATTTTGGTGACGACCAGGGTGGGTGTGTGACCCCCATCATTTGCGATGACAACGATTAACTTTGCTATCGTTCGAATTACATTTTATAAAAATCTGTATTTTAATCAAATAAAGCATATTTTAAGCAATGTTATGCAACTGGCCTTTCAACATGCATCACCTTTCAACGTGATTGGGTCGTTTAATTAGAAATTAACAGGTTTTATTGATTTGCATTTGGACATTTAAGGCCTGTACTTTACTTTGATTTTTAGGGGCGTATGTGCAGGAATGGTTTTAAGGGCCCCGATGGTGTTTTGGCCCTGTTTGAAGCGGTGGGGGAGGATATGACAGAAAACGCAACTTTTCTATATTTTCGCAAAATTCTGCTTTAAATGAAGGAATAATATGTCCATCTTCGAATCTTCTGAGCGCCCCTGCAACTCTGGTCCTTAGAAAGTGCTTAAGATGCTTGCGTTCCTACGCTCGTATACCTGGATAGCTGTAAAAGTTAAACCAAAGACTCCAAAGTATAGAGAAGAATAACTTGCTAACCTTATTGAAATGTAATTTAAAGAACATTGACGAGCAATTTTTATAAATACTCGCGCTAGTTTCGATCTGAACTGTGTATTTTTACACGTTATCAGGGTTTGCCTAATATTATAATTTATTGCGGTGTGGCGACCCGTGTTTTACGGTTTTCGCGGTTCGGCGCTCCCGCGCCCTCCGCATTCTTGTGTTCCCGCGAACTGTGGCGACCCGCGTATTACGGTTTTCGCGGTTCGGCGCTCCCGCGCCTTCCGCATTCTTATGTTCCCGCGCCTTTACGTTGGCCTCGCGCACGTGGTCCCGGCTGGTGATGCAGCGGACGTCGACCCCTCTGCTCACTGGCTGGGACCTCCCGTAGTCAGGGGGATAAAAGGGCCGGATACCTTTTTTCTCGGCTCACTCGCCTGCTGCTCCATGTCGGCTCTACACCTCTGTCTGGACCTCGCTAAGACACGTGCTCGCCTTCCGCGGGATGCACCCGGACCTAACCGTTTTTGCTGTTTTCCTTAAGCTGTTGACAAGTTCTATATTTAATCAGTTTGTGCCTTGCTTTTAATAAATTTACGCTTGGTTATAACTACTCGTCTCCCTCGATTTTGGGAATCTGAGGACAGTGCCCAAATTGGTGACCCGAACGTGAGGAACAATGCCGCAAACGCGCTCTGGCTCCAACTCCACATCTACGGAAGGTGGCGACCGGCAGGCCTCATCCGCCACTCAAGACCCCCCGCAAGCTGCCCAAGCCATGCAAGCCACCTCCACTTCCGCACCGCCGCTCGAATCCCTCCGCGTGGCGGCTGCAAGCTTCCGCCCGCCTGTGTTCTGGCCCCACAGGATCACGCAATGGTTTCCACGGCTTGAGGCCGCTTTCCGCCTGGCCAACATCACTGCAGAATCCGCAAGGTACGACGCTG
Organism: Kryphioiulus occultus; assembly: GCA_034687865.1. NCBI lineage: Eukaryota > Metazoa > Arthropoda > Diplopoda > Julida > Julidae > Kryphioiulus > Kryphioiulus occultus. The sequence goes on from JAQGAF010004457.1 coordinate 10,231, forward strand.
CTATCTCTTCTCTCGACGAGACGGCTCTAGACTGTATTGCGGACCTCCTCCGCAACCCGCCCGCAAGCAACCCTTATACCATCCTCAAAGGGCGCCTCCTCCGCCGCTATACGGAGTCGGATTCCACTCGACTACAGCAAGTGCTCAGTGACACTGAAATGGGCGACAGTAAGCCATCCGCGTTCTTTGAACGGCTTCGTGCCCGAAGTGCGGACCTTGGGGTCCCTGACTCCATCCTGAGGCACCTTTGGCTTAATCGCCTCCCCACAGCCATCCGCACGCATGTGGCGGTGTCCGCCCATCTGGACGTAGATATGGTGCTCGCGCTTGCGGACACCGTTTTCAGTGTGACCGGCGGGTCCGTCGCTGCTACCCAGGCCCCGCAGCCAAGTACTGTTGCCACAATCTCACCCGCCAGTCCGGTACCTTCCGCAGCAGCGCCACCTGCCGACCTGCAGGACCTTCACAGCGCCATCGCCGCCCTTACCGCCGAAGTTGCGCAGCTGAAGACCGGACGGCATGGCGGCCACCGGCGCTCACCGTCCTGCTCTCGCGGATCGCCTCCGCGGGTCTACACCCGCCGGGACCGCACATCTCAACGGTCTTCACCGCGTGGCCGCCGCCCCCAGCCTCGCCGGGTGTCGCTCTCCCCGCCTTCCCGCGGTGCCATTTGCTGGTACCACGAGAAATTTGGGGACCAGGCACTCCACTGCAGTCCACCCTGCACCTTCATCAAGTCGGGAAACTAGAAGGGCCGCCACGGCGGCTTGACAGCTGTGGCGACGGCCAATCCTTCCGCCTGTTCGTGGCGGATCTGACCTCGGGCCGGTCATTCCTCATCGACACCGGCGCCGATGTTTCCGTCCTTCCGCCCACATTTGCAGAGAGGCAACACCCGGCCTCGCTAACCCTTAGTGCTGCCAACGCAACCAGCATCCGCACGTACGGTACGCGCCCTTTGACTCTTACTTTCGGTCTGCGACGTTCTTTTCCGTGGACATTCCTTATCGCTGACGTGGATCGGCCGATCATCGGCGCGGACTTTCTCCGGCACTTCCGCCTGTCCGTCAGCCTGTATGACCAGGCCCTGCTGGATGGTGCTACTGGCCTCCGCGTCGCTGGCTCTCTCTCGCGATGTGCATTCCTGGGTCTGCGGGTCGTGAGCTCCGAAGCGTCCGCGACTTTCTCTTGGACTGACGTCCTTCTCCGGGAGTTCCCTGAGCTCCTCCGACCGGACGCCAATCATCCCGTCCGGCATCAGGTCATTCACTCCATTACGACTACTGGACCTCCCGTCTTTGCTAGAGCCCGCCGCCTCCCTCCGGATCGCCTGGTAGTTGCGAAAGCCGAGTTTCAAGCCATGATTGATCAAGGCATCTGCCGACCGTCGGAGAGTCCCTGGGCCAGCCCGCTCCACATGGTGCGGAAGAAGACTGGCGGATGGCGCCCTTGCGGCGACTACCGCCGACTTAACGCCAATACCGTGCCGGATCGCTACCCTGTGCCTCATATTCAGGACTGTTCCCAGCGGCTGGCCGGTGCCACCATCTTTTCCACGGTCGATCTGGTCCGCGCCTTCAATCAAATTCCGGTGGACCCCCGCGACGTGGCAAAAACGGCCGTTATTACGCCGTTCGGCCTATTCGAATTCCCGCGGATGCCGTTCGGCCTCCGGAACGCGGCGCAGACGTTTCAGCGCTTCATCGACGGTATCCTGCGGGACTTCGACTTCTGTTATGCCTACCTGGACGACATCCTTGTGGCATCCCGCTCCCTGAGAGAGCACCGCAAGCACTTGCGGATGCTGTTCCAGCGGTTGAGCCAATTCGGGGTCGTCATTCATCCCGAGAAGTGTGTGTTCGCGCGTCCTTCCGTCTCCTTTTTGGGCTACACCGTGAGCGCCTCCGGCCTTACCCCTCTAGCCAGCAAAGTTGAGGCGATCGCCGCGTTTCCGGAGCCTGCCACTATCATCCAACTCCGACAGTTCCTGGGGATGGTTGGTTTCTACCGCCACTTCTTGCCACACGCTGCCCACGTCCAGGCCAGCCTCCACGCTCTCCTACAGGGTAGCAAAAAGAAGGACACCCGTCCTGTTCCATGGACACCGGCCACCCGCTCTGCTTTCTCCGCGTGTAAGCGGCTCCTCTGCCAGGCCACCACCCTCGCGCACCCGCTGCCCGATGCTGCATTGGCCCTTATGGTCGATGCTTCGGACTTCGCCATGGGTGCCGCGCTTCACCAACTGGTCGACAACAACTGGCAGCCGCTGGCCTTCTTTTCTAAGAAGTTCTCCGATGCTCAGCGGCGCTACAGCACGTATGACCGGGAGCTGCAGGCCGTGTTCTCCGCAGTCGTGCACTTCCGCCACATGCTGGAAGCCCGGATCTTTACCATTTTCACCGACCACAAGCCGCTCACATTTGCGCTGCAAAAGGCCGGTGAATCTTCATCTCCGCGCCAGGCCCGACAACTGGAATTCATCTCACAGTTTACCTCGGACCTCCGGCACCTCTCCGGCGCGGACAACACGGTCGCGGATGCGCTTTCACGGATCGCTGCGACTACCAAGTTTCCAACTCCGGACTTCGACGCCATCGCTTCCGCGCAGGACACTGACGCGGAACTCCAGTCCTGGCTTACTCGCACGGACTCCGGCCTCCGTCTGCAGCGCATCTGTTTGCCCGGGTCAACCACACAGCTGCTGTACTGCGACGTCGCCACGGATCGCCCTCGACCTTGGCTTCCGCGGCCGTTCCGCAGAGCCGCATTCGATGCGGTACACAACCTGGCCCACCCGAGTGGCCGCACTTCCGCCAAGCTCCTTTGCTCACGGTTCGTCTGGCCGTCCATCCGGAAGGATTGTGCGGCTTGGTCCCGCACCTGCCTGCCGTGCCAGCGTTCGAAGGTCCACCGGCACACCTACGCTCCGCTCGCCACCATCCTTCCGCCGAATGCCAGATTCGAGCACATCCATGTTGATCTGGTCGGACCTCTGCCTCCCAGCAACGGTAATGTTTATCTATTAACATGTATTGACCGTTTTACACGCTGGCCGGAGGCCTTTCCTATTCCAGACAAGCTCGCGTCCACCGTCGCTTTCGCCTTCTTCTCCGGTTGGATCTCCCGTTTCGGAGTTCCGCAGCGGGTGACGACCGACCAGGGACGCGAGTTTGACTCGGACCTTTTCGCCCAGCTCAGCCGTTTCACCGGTTTTGAGCGGATCCGCACCACTGCCTACCATCCGCAGGCCAACGGCATGGTGGAGCGGTTCCACCGCCATCTTAAGAGCGCCCTCATGTGCCACGAGGGCACCTCCTGGGCCACTGCTCTTCCTGCCGTTCTGCTCGGGATCCGCTCCGCTATCCGCCCCGACCTTGGTGCCTCACCTGCGGAGCTGGTTTTCGGAAGCCCCGTTCATCTCCCGGGCGAGTACTTCACGCCAGCCCCGGAAAATTCAACACCACACCAGCTGCTCGAGGAACTCCGCAGAGTTATCGCCAACCTCCGGCCCCCGACGGTCCGTAGCCACTCCAAGCCCCTGGTTTTCGTCTCCCGCGACCTCGCCACGTGCCCATGTGTTCCTCCGGAGGGACCACACCCGTCGGGCCATGCAGCAACCATACGAAGGCCCTTTCAGCGTTATCCGCAGGACCGACAAGACTTTTGTCATCCTGCGAGGTACCCGTGAGGTTACGGTCTCCATCGACCGCACCGTCCCGGCATATACCTGGACGGCGGACCCACCTACTGCTGCCCTTCCGCCTCCGCTGGCCAGGGAACCTCCGGTAGCCCCCCCGCCAGCTCCTCCACTTCCGCCACCGATGCCTTCGCGGGTATCCTTCGCAACGCCTGCATCCACACGGATCACCACTCGTTCCGGACGGACTGTCGTCCCTCCTCCCCGGTATCGTTAACCACTGGGGGGGAGTACTGTGGCGACCCGTGTATTATGGTTTCCGCGGCCCGGCGCTCCCGCGCCCTCCGCATTCTTCGCATTCTCTGCATTCTTTGCAGCGTACTGTGGTGACCAGTGTATTACGGTTTCCGCGCCCTCCGCATTCTTCGCATTCTCCGCATTCTTCGCAGCGGACGTCGACCCCTCTGCTCGCTAGTTG
>JAQGAF010004458.1:0-14344 GCA_034687865.1 Kryphioiulus occultus
CGAATCTCCAGACTTTCTGTATTCAATTTTGCCAATCTTTGATGATACGTTAGTCCCTGCATGCCCTCCAGTCTTTTATATAGTATATAAAACGTATTGAGCACCAGTAAAAGTTGGAGTAACCGAACAATTGTGAGTGTTGCCAAATTTCAAGTATGAGGTTTTCTAAAAAAAAATTCAAATTGAGCCAGTTAAAAATAGCTCGTGGGTTAGCCTGGTATAATGGATAGGCGATGAGTGAGACATGGTTTCCTGTACCAAAAGGATGATGCGGCCATGAAGTATCATCCTTCATTCTGAAGAAATGCAAAAGAAAAAAAATGAAGAAATAATGATTAATATAAAAAGAAACGAGATGGGAAAAATGGTCTGCCTGGCATTGAAATCAAAAGATCAAAAGTCTCATCTTGAAAAGAAAATAAAAATGACGAGATGAAAATAATTTGACGAAGAAACTTCTATTTGATAGTGAATGAGAAATTGGCCCGTACAGGGTGTTTGATCAATCACCTCCTAATTGGAATTTTGCTATTAATGGACTGAATAGGGTGGGGAATGGTCGAGTCATTCGAGTACTTAGAGCGAGTACTCGGAGCGTACTTAGTGCTGATGCTCACTGTGACAGTTCAATAGCGATTACGAAACGATAACAAAGAGTAGAATTAATAGGTGAGGGGTAGCTGAATGCGAATTTGAACCACTTGTAGGCCACAATAGAGCCTTTTAGACGCACTAGCGCCATCTGTGGTGCACCGAAATACGCCACAGGGAACTGGAAATGAATTATTGAGGACTAATTGGGAGAAAATTGTTGGGAAAAAATAGAAAAACTACGAAGAAATTTGAGACATTTGAATAAATTGCAGACAGATATTTGAATATAGTTCAGTAATCCTTGTACATTTACAAGCTTCAGGAACGCTTGCACAATTTTTAGGAGCATTTTCATAAATTTCAGAAAAATTTGCAATTTTAGAAGAAAAAAAACTTAATAAATTTCAGATACATTTGAAAATTTGGATATCTTATACATTCTGCTCTGCTCCAGAACTGCTTAAAATATGTATATTTCAACCCTACTTGTCTACTAGGCGTGTTTTTATGCTTAACCAAATATAACCGTAGCCTAAACTAACAAAAAAATGTAATTTCTTCAGCTGCCCCTTTCGTCATGCAATCACTGCCAGCCTACGATCCGTCAGTAGAAGCCCACTTTCTCTGGTGTCTATGACGGAGCTGAGAAGCAACAGGGCATAATGTATAGAATAGCCGAAAATTTTCACAAATATCGTATTTTGATAGTGGTATAATTGGGGGAAAAATTGGAAAAAATATATATATAGCAGATACGATTAAATTCTAAACATTAATGAAATTTAACCAAAAAATATATGAAAAACTTGCTGAAATAATTAAAAATTGATTTCAAATGTTTCTAGAAATTTAGACATGTTTTTTAGATATCTTCAAAACATTTCTAGTTCTTTTTTTCTATTTATATTTTCATGGTTAATTTATCGTACGTTTTTCAATTTTTCTCAATTTCCCTTTATCGTTTCCAATTTATTCGTGGTCGGGACCACCTGGACCTCTCCCCCTGGCGTCGAAATGCTCAAAAATTTTGAAATGGCCCACATGTGGACCCCTTTGGGGAAAAGCATTTTTACTGCTGCGCTCATGGGGGCGAAAATTTGCGATTAACCCAGGCAGGGGCATTAAAATCGTCCAATAAAGGAGGACGTGAACCCTTTTGCAGAAGAAAACTCGAGAAATTTAGCGTGAAAAAAATGTACCATGGCGCCAATAATTTTTATAACTGGTTACACGTGTAGAAAGTTAACGTAGAAAAATTTGGGAAAAGTCAGAAAGTCCTTAGAAACATCCGACAAACTTTGAGAAATGTTCGCGTTGCTCCCCACCCTTTGACCCCGACCGCCCGGGCTTGGCACTGGGTCAACTCCACCCTTTGCAGACGGCAAATTTCTCAAGCACAACAATGGGGCCAAAAGGCCATTTTTAAAACACAAAAGATTATGCATAGCGTTCGCTATACGCTAATGCGTGACTATCAAAAAATGCAAAAATGGCGACCGAATTGCATGGCCGCGCATAGGGATGACCGAATTTTGGCAAAAGGTCAAACCCTCGTTTTTGGGTCCAGACAATGGGGAGTGCTCGTCGACTAATGCATTTTTCGCAAGTTGAAAAGCATTCTTCAGTCGCATTAAATATGACTCAAAGAGGACAATGCAGTCCAGTAGGGCCGTAGGGGGCGCCTCTTGACGTCTGCAGGGTTTCTGAGAGTTTGATACTTGCATTTACGTGTACTTATAGCCATTGTACCCATTGTGCACTAATAATGGAGCACCCATATGTTTTGTGAAATTGTTCCGTTATTTACATGCACATGTAGTTGGTTACCTTTATGCGTTACTTTACAGCTGACATTGGTTGCAGAAAAAGTGATTTTAATTTGTAACGTTATTGCCAGACTGATTGCAAGAGGATGATATTTGTTTCAAATGTAAGCAGCTAAATTGCAACTAATGTAAGCTTAGGTTGCTCGCAGTAGTGGTTCTGGTGGCAATAAGATGATGACGGATTGCTAAATTGGTTGCCATTACTGCATTATGGCAACCAGTTTGCAACCACCACTGAAACCATCACATACATTCGCGAGCTAGTTTACTACCAAAGTGCAATCAATAAAGACCATGAATGCATGTTCAGTTAGCAACTTTGCAATCAGGTAACTACAGGGGCCAAATTTTGGACTTACACGACGTTTAATCTCAATAGGGGTGGGTGTGGCAAATTTGGAAGCAGCCAATTAGAAAATGCAATTTGACAAAAACACAACGTTGTGAAAGTCCAAAATTTGGCCCCAGTATCGATCAGCAATTGATTGCTAATTTAGTTGCTAAATGAAAATAATGTACTGTATGTCAGCAATTTTACTAGAAGTATCGGTTTACTGCCATTTTATAACCAATTTTATCAGCTTCGCAATCAGGTTCTTTTCTTATTAAAATAATTAATTTTATTAAAGGCAATCGAAATTGAACTACAGAAGCACCCTGTATAAGTGCGCTGACTCGTTCGTCGCACGTTTTCTCGGTTGGCAGCAGGCACTGAACAAATATCTGGGCGTAAAAAATCGCACATTGTTTATGTTCGTTGTTCAAATAGTAATTAAAAGATGTACATGTAGATTAGCAGGCGATAATGGGGTATATCGATAAAATCGATTAGCGAATCGATGAAAGGCCAGGTGCATGCCGGGAATTGGAACGCGCACTCGTGCCGTTTTTTTGAATTCGAAACGTTCGAATGGAGCGTTCCAAGTTTTTATGATTTTATGTCCAATATTTTAGCCGTTTTACAGGATTTTGGTACGATTTGTATGATTTCCCAACTGCAAATGTGATGACAACGATCTAAATGTGTTTCCCTTTTTGCGCTTTAGCAGCTGGACCACCTTTATCGGTCGAGGAATCTGGTGAATCCAGGCAGTCGTACGGCGGGCATTTGGGGCCCCTGGTCACACTGGTCAACTTGTTCGAGATCTTGCGGCAGCGGAGTGTCCACCCAATCGAGGGAATGCGTCACTGACCCCGTCTCCACCAACAGGTAAGAGGAAAAAGTCGATTTTGGGCTATGGGTAGGGCAACAGGTTATAAATGCCCGGCTAGCTCAGTCGGTAGAGCACGAGACTCTTAATCTCGGGGTCGTGGGTTCGAGCCCCACGTTGGGCGTCTGTTTTTTTTTTCATATTTTCATTCGTTTTTCCAATATTTGATTTCAACTTTTTTAATCGAGTACACTGAATATCGATAAAATCGAGGCCGAAAAATGAAATACAGTAGAACCTCTGTTGTAAATTGACCACCCAAGGGACTGTCACAAACTGTTCTACATAAGGTGGTGGTCAACGTACATGTATGAAACGAGGCTTGTGCTGACACGGGATTTTAACTTCGTGAACTGCATGTACTTACATTTTACAGTAATCATTCATATGAATAATGTTATTAAAATGTTCATAATACAGTACCAGTAATGCTAATGTGCTGCAAATGTATCCAGCAATTACACTGTACTGTCAGGAGGGGTATTTTGAGGGGTTCAAAATTAACTCTTGTACTTCTATAGAGACAGTTACTGTTCTGGGGTGTACACTATAAGCTTTGCAAGCAGCCAAAAATCATCCATGACTTTACACATTGAGATTATGCTGGTCAACATACAGAGAGTAGTGTAAGTACTCAACATAAAGAGGTACTGGTGGGTAACATGTGGGTCACCTTTCCATTGAGTTAAGCTAATGTGGTGACCTTCCTATCAGTTAAAATGTGGTCTACCTTGGGAGATGGTCAACTTTGGGGGTTGTGTTGACAACGTGCCCGGCTAGCTCAGTCGGTAGAGCACGAGACTCTTAATCTCGGGGTCGTGGGTTCGAGCCCCACGTTGGGCGTTTTTTTTTTTTATTTTATTCTTGTGTATAGGTTTGTGTCATTCATTCATTGGGCTATCTCCTTAGTTATTTCGTTTAGATTTTTAGTGTATCAGTGGTGAATTTTACTGGTTGATTAGACCTTGCTGGATTTATCAGGCACCGATTCACGATTATCATCTTTAATTCGATTTGGCTTTTGGTTTATGTCGAATATGCGTGGGATGTGAGAGGGCCTCAAAGTCCGCCATTATAGTTTACACATGGCAGACGTCTGGCAAAGTTGACAGCATCGTCGATGGTGTTGCACGAAGAAGTAGAAGAAAAAAAGCATGGCGCTCGGGGTATGGAAAAAGGGGTAAAAAATATGGGAGCCCGGGGGTCAACGAAGGTCAAGTGGTGCAGATTGGGTGATTGACAGGATAGCTAGCGAAACTTGGGAAAAAATGGCGGCTGATTTACGCTTGTCTGGAGCAGCTTTTGAGAATTTATATAAGCTTTTATGTGAAGTCCTAAGAGAATGGCTCCCCATTTCACGTGACACCCTGCAAACACCTTTGTGTGCAGGGGGGGGGGGGTCGAGGGTCAAAGGAAATACTAAACTCCTTAAGGGTGAGATTACGTCGGTTTATCTGGATCGAGATGGTAATGAAAATGTGATTGGTTTTTTTATAAAAAGGGTTGCAAAATGTGGCCTGGATCAGATCAGAGAAGTGATACTGGAGGTACCCGATAAGGTGAAATTGTACTAGGTTAGCTAAAATTGTACTACGTGTAAATCGAGTGAATATTTTGTAATATTTGGTTTATAAAAGTGTTCACTGAATTACACGTTAATATTAACAAAACGTCATTAAGGTTGAAACGTGCTATAGAAATAAGGCGTTAAGAACAACTTACATGTACGTTTTTGGCATACAACCTTCAATAATGTGCATTCGAACAGTTGTTAAAACGAAATGCAATCTGGGACATCACGGTTTCGAATATATTTTTTAAAATGTAATGCATTGTGGGCCACAATGCAAGATTTCGAATTCATTTTTAAAAATTTTAAAGTTGTTAATGTCTCGGGAAATTTCTAAATGAAGTTTAAATAACACGAAATATCGGGTGAATAGGAGATGTGTACAGCTATCCAATGTACCAAATTTCAGCCTTTTAAGTCGGTTAAAAATGATTTCATAAAGGTCAGTAAATGGTATGTTTAGGCAGAATCTTCATCATACCCTTCAGAGCTATCAGAGTCCACTGCAGAAAATGTTCAACATGTATTGTAACATATGGAGTTTTTAGAAAATTTCAAACGAGCAAAACAATTAATTTTAAAGCTTGATTGTGAGCAATTTAATTAACTTTGCATTAATGTAGAATTATTTGAAGTTGTGCAAATATCAACTACATGTATCCCAATCAGCTATCCCAAAAACAAGATAACCAAATCTAGCGGAAAACAGACGGAGATGAAACAATATAAATGTATGAAGGTTGTAAAAAGTGAAAAAAAATAGAAAAAATCGAACTCCAAAAATTGCCTACTACAAAAATAATTATGCAAAATCGCTTTCAACTACGAGAAAATAAAGTATATTTTGAACAGGTTGCTGGGTTTCGGTCGAGCCAAAACGACGATGTTTGACACAATTTTTGACTCGTTGTTTTTGGCTCTAAAAGCACGAAACCATCCGGTTGTCTTTGGCTGTCAACGCCGAGTATTTTTTTGTGTAAAGACGTAGTCGGATCGATGTTGGCTCTCGCTCGCTGATTGCCCCCAATTCATCCATCGTGATTTGGTCTCAGCTGCCGAATTTCGTGACATTTTTTCCTATGCGGCGCATGTTGCATTTTGCATTTTGAATCTACTTTCGAAAGCCCAATTTTTTGCGGCTTTTGAGACTCGTCTCACATTTGGATAATATTTCACTGTGAATTAGCATAGGTTGGTTGGCAAGGATCCCTGCTAAGGTGGTTTTTCCCCCCATGTTTTTGAAATGATCACTGGGTTGGTCGTAGGGGGGGGGGGCGTCCATATATGATGTCATCGCCAAATCGTAATCTATAGACCCCATCACCTGGGTCAGCACTGGAATACATGGTTCATACAGTCAGGGAAAGTCTGGGAAATGTTGACATTTTGACCATTAAGTCGGGGAAATTCATAATGTCTGGAAATTTGTTGTGGTACAACTATTTTGATTGGTATAAGTAAATCATGAAAAGCATTAGAAAAGCTGTATTTGTGTTCTACTTTTTCTAAAAATTTCGCCTACGGGGTTTTCATTATCATTTATTATCATTATCGTTAATTTTTCTTATGAAAAATCTCCATAAAATGCATTATTTTTGTTACAAAAAATGTCACCTACGGTGTTCCGGCATTATGAAGAATTTTTTAATATTTCAAAATGGAGGCCTCAAAAATGCTGTCTTTGGGATCTAGTGGTTTCATCGTGGTATATTTGCTTAGAACAAATTTGTCAAAATTTATTTCCTGGTATTTTCTGGACATTTTCCAAAAGGTGTCTGAAAAACCTGGAAAAGCCATGGAAATTCAATTGAGGATTTGGCTAGTCATCCTGATAGAAAAATACCAAAAAATATAGTTAATTTGTTGTGTTGCAGGTAAAGTTAATTTTAATTACGTGTGAAATTTTTTTTGATAAGTCAGAGAAATTAATCGGCTTTGATCAGCTTTTAATCAGTTTTTCGTGAAGTCGTGAAAATATCCAACATTTCTAATTTTAATTACTTTTACAGTAAATTTGCTGTTTTTGACGCAAAATTCCAATATATTTCTCACGAAACTCAAGTTCTTAGCCATAAACGCCTGTTATTTCTCATACATTTTCAAATTATAATGTTCAGGGTTTCAGTATTCAACTGACGTACATCTGACTATAAATTCAATTGAAATTTTCCGAATGTTTGAATCAAAAACCTTCAGCTTTGCGAAAGTTTCTAACGCACGTTTTTACTTTTAACATTACCAAAATCTGTCTGCAAATTTTTATTTCCGGAAATTCATTTCTGCATGTTTTGTGTGGGCCCCGTTTATAGCGTTCCTTCCGCCCCCACAATCCGTTTAATTAACGCTGAATTATTATTTCTTTTTTCCGGTCCAAGCATTATTTATATCGACACAGTTCAAGCTGAATCACTTCGTGTCTTTTAATATTTTTTTGTACAATTTTTACGATGTTAATTCCGCAAAAAATGCCTCATAATTTCGCGAGTTTTACGATACATGTAGCTTATTAATAACCTAACAGTACGGTTATTAAAATATTATCTTTTTTGCAGGCGTTGGCATATGGCCCAGTCGAAAATATGATGAGCCAGAAGATGATCTTTGACCCGCAACCGAAAAAAAAGTTTTCTGCTATAAAAAATGCCAGAGCTTTAGTTTTTATTGCCGAAGCTGTTGACATTTGCTCGCCTTAACCCTTTTTTATTTGGTGATTTTTAACAATAAAAAACGAAGTTTTTTTTGGTAAATAGCCCAGATGCTGAAAACGCCCGTAAAACACCATGCTGAGCAAAGGGGTTGTTCTACCAAAATAAATAAAATGGTGACGTAAAATAATGGAGCCAAAGGTCACTGAGTTGCATCGTTATAGACATTTTCAAACATTTAATTTAAAGAGCTAATAATTTCTGCATTATGCAGATTTGTATTCTGCAAATTTAAATCACTAGCAATTAAGATAGTTCAAAATTTTCAAGCGCACTTTTTCTCCGGATGTTTCAGAAGCTTCAAAAACGTTCCCTGCTAATAATTAATACATTTGGACCACTTAATTCGCTGGTGATTAACAAACTTTCTTCAGAAATTTCAAGAATGTTCAGTTCCTGGTAATTCAATTTCAAACATTTCAGATGTTGTTAATTTGAGAAGTTTTAAAATAATTTTGGTTTCTACTACATGTACATGTGTATTATGATATTCACTCAATTTCTAGCGTTTTTATTTTTTAAGAAAATTTCTTACATTGGATATTCTTCTAAAAATTTCAACAACTTTCAACGCTCGTAAAACGAGTTCACTGCCTGGTATTCGTAGTTTTTCTTCATTAAAAAAATGGAGAAAGAAGTTTTAATAAGGGAAAATGCTTTCTTTCATGCGACCATATCAGAAGTGACGTCCAATGTTATTATTTTTGCAACGAAACACCTTCGTATTAATTCATCATCCATCATTTCGTTTAATTTCTGTCATCGCACTCGTGCGACCCCTAGCGGGTGTCTTTGGCGACCTCCTTTTGTGCTTTTTTACCCTTTTGTAATGCACGATCCCAACCCCAAATTCTCATCGTTCTTAACTATAACTTTTCTTTTGTTCAACTCTGTCCTTTTGTTGCTAAATTTAGGAATGCACAGATGCCAACTAAATGGGACAGGTTTTGGAAATTTTTATAAAATGGCAACCAAAGATACCTCGAAAGGCACCATTTTCAATTGGCTATATATACATGTACATATTAGCCAAAAACCCCTTTCAAATAATGAATCGTCTTTTTTGTTTTTTATAATATTCTAATGATAAGATCGCAATAGATGACGTGTTTTTTTTTTAAAACAAAATGCAGCAGGTCACGAATTACATGTTTTCAATAATTTCATAAAAAGAAAGTACCAATGCGAATATAGATGTAGATGTACTAGCTTATTTTAAAAACTTTTTCATAAAAGATTGACGTGCTATAGTCAAATATTGTTTGAAAGTATACCAATAAGCTTATTCTGTACATGTACATGTACAAGCTTATTATAAAAACTTTTGTTCTTCAAATTAATTCTGGTTGGAAAACGCCCAAAGGATTATCGATCCAGTAATCCTTTAATCCGAATTGTTTATCCCAATTAAGGATTGTTTAGGTTCAGAAATCAGATCGAGATTATCGATTGACTTTCATCAAAAGTTGAAATGAAAAAAAATAAAAATAGCCAGCTTAATTAGTTACCAAGAATCCACTTCATTGTCGATTTTTTTTTTGCGTGTGTGTTGTGTGCAAATTTCGCATTAATTTTTCTTTTTAATTTTTCACGCAGAATTTCTCTCGTAAATACCAACAATGGAAAATCGTCGGCCGCCAATAGTTGCGTGGGGCAATACAAACGCTATCATTTCTGCAACAAAAAGGTAAGACGATTTGCGAAATAACAAAATTTCCGAAACTTCACGAGAAACTTTGTCAACTGAAATTTTAGACATTTTTGGAAACGTTTATTTTCGAAATTGGCTGGTTGCCCGACTGAGTTTAAAAATTGCAGCAAATTACGTGGATCTCAATACGGGTCAGAACCAGATATCAATTTCGTTTTTTTCCCTTCCTGAAAATGATTTTTGCTGCAATTGCATTTTTGTATTATTATTGTTATTATTTCTCTGTTCAATATTTCTTCTTATCAACCGATGCATTCAATTTCCTTTTCATCGTTTCCTTATATTTCTCACGAATATCGCTTTCGCAGTCCATTCATGTGTCTGTTATCGTCAATTGGGTTGCTTCATCATTTTCTGAAAATCCAACTTGAAAAAAAAACGTTTCGATTTCCGTCGTATCCGGAAGTTGAGCTTCTTCGATCGCATATTTTTCGTGATGCGTCATCGATAAATATCAGGAAGAATCGTGAAAGAAAAATTGGGAAAAATGCATCGGACTGGAAAATAGCTCTATATTTAGTGACCACCATATTGCATTTTTCTGTGAAAACCATAATCGAGTACACCAATATTAGTAATGAAAGGTGCTCAGGAATCAAAATTTATTCAAAATTGTCTGTTTTTTGATTACGTTAATGCTTAACTCAAATTCGATAACCGCCGGCCATCTTGGATCTCCAAATTTCTCAAACAAATTTTGTAATTTTAGACTGAAATTTCAAAATCTTTGGCGTTTTATGATTTTAAAACAATGCAATTCATGAGTTATTACGTAATAGCCGATACACTACATGTACTTTTTTTGGACATTTTTCAGCGGTGTCCTGGCAAGAAGAAAGATTTCAGGGCCGAGCAATGCTCCGCATTCAACAAGAAGTCCTTCATGGGAAAATATTACGAATGGCAGCCATTTTTTCAAGGTGAGTAACGTATTTTTCTAATTTTGAAAAAAAAAATCCAAATTGATCAAACCAGGTGCGGTCGGGCTATTTTCGGGGAAAAACACAACTGATGGATTTCCCTAGAAAAATACATGAATCAGGATCGCCCGAAATTTCTCCCTAAAATTCGCCCACGAATTTTTCCGAAGAAAATCGGTCGCCATCTTGCTTGTACATGTACGTGTGTCTAGTTTTCACGAACATTTATCGCGTTGGGAATTGGGCAAATTGGCTAAATCGGCACGGAAAACTTAATTAAGAAAAGATGTTAAAACCAGGCTACCCCTTACACAGGGTCAACCCCTTCGTGCTTGATTTACGAGCCCAGCCAGTAGTTTTAGTCGCGATGGAAGTGATTATCTCGCTTGACCCCTGAGGTCATACAGCCCGAGTGACCTCACGCCGCGCTGTTAAGTAAAATTACTGAACTGAACTGAATTACGTGCGAGATACAAGATGTCAGTGATGCAGGCGAGTGTAAGTCGGAATGGTGATGTCGCGATGTCAGGACGATATGACGTCATATAACGCAGTTGATATAACGAAGTAATTCACGGAATTGTGTGAAACTTATACCCTTGAGTGAAAAGTGTGTAACAAAAGGGAAAAATTGGGGAAAAATGACAATTTAGCTTAAAACTGAGTAATTCCTCTCCATTTAGGTCCTTAATTTCATAAAAAAACGTACTATAATTTGATTATTTTTGTCACTTTTTCTTTAAATTACCTGCGGCGCTCTTTTGAAGACTAATATTTATAAGGCTCTTAAAAATAATGCATTATGCCTTAAAAAATAATTTCCATGGTCGAATTATAAAAAAATCGCCTACGGCGTTCTCATAAACATCGATATTAAATTTTACACCATACAATTTTTTTTTTGAAAAAGCAAGCTGAAATCCGCTAAATTTGGCCTAATTTGGTTAAAAAAACTACCTTATGTCGTTCGCAATATTGTAGGTGGGTCGTGTCCTGTAGTTTGAGACGCACTGTAATAGCTCTTGAAATAACTATTTTTTAAAAAAATCTGAAAAAATTAGACATTTTCACGTGAAAAAATGTGGAAAAATCAGACATTTTCACGTGAAAAAATGTGGAATAAAAAACACCAGATAAATGCATGTGAAAAAATGTGAAAAATATCAGATTCTTTGGTTTGAAAATGTTTGAAAAATTGTTGACCAACTGGCCGCATGGCTGAAATCACATCGTAGTGATGCTCAGAAATGACGTTACAGTAACGCCCAAATTAGTAATGGTTCACGAATGGTGAAGATACACAGGACATAACTAAATCCCAAAGCGTTGTTGTGAGGTAAGGCTATAATAAGACATTTGAAAACATCATTGACTCTCGAAATTTTCAGGTACCAACAACTGCGACCTGAAATGTCGTCCCAAGAGGGAACGCTTTTACGCCACTTTCGCGCAAGCGGTGGTCGACGGCACAACTTGCGAACCAGGATCCAAAGACAAGATTTGCATCGGGGGAGCCTGTAAGGTAGGGAACCAAAAAACTTTTAACTTACAGTAATTCTTGTCCAAACTTGTTCTCGTCGCTGCAAACTCGACACCATCCATGCAAGAATCGCCTGGAAATGAACGAGTGTACTAAAATTGGAATATGCGAGTGAAGGTTTGCACCATACATATGACATCATATACTCTTGACCACGAACTTCGACCTTAACTGGTTCGTGTGCATGGGTTTTTGAAATCGCCTAGGAAAGCCGTTCATCCCTTTTTTTTTTTTTTTTGCGGTGCATGGATGCGGCGCCATCTCGAGGACGTTTCGTGAAACACGTCAGCCAAGAGAATGACGCTTATGACGAAAGCCCAGAGCGTTATGTAAATAAGTATGTAAATGTAATTTCGCGTTTGACGCGAACGAACATAGATTGGAGGGCATTAATAACGGTGAATGAGCTTATAGGAAATTGAATTTACGTTTCGGTTTTCGTCGAATAAGGCTCAATAAGCCTAATGTGGCCGCGCACGAGCTAATCTGTGTCGACAGAATATAAATTATGAAAATATTACGATTGCCGAAAGACGTTTTGTGGGGGGTCTTAAGCCCTCACGGGATAATGACGCTCGTTCGCAAATTTACGACCCGCGTGTTGCCAGCCTGATAAACGATAAAGGGACATTATTACTATTATCCGTCAAAATGGATCGAGGTGAAAAGTGTGAAAAATATACGACGCCAAATTATGAAATATGAAGTTGAGAGCTTATAATATAGCCCGGTTCGCGATAGTGTCTTTTGGGACATGGGATTCTCGCCATATACCCTCGGGCGCCATTTTGCATTAGGTGACCCAAAGCAAAATGGCGCCCAAAGGTATACGCGCATGATTTTGCCAAGATTAGTAACTGGTGACCTGCAATGCGTTTGAAAATTGCAGCATAATTACGTGTAAATTACTTATATGAAGAAGAAGAAGAAGAAAGCACTAAGGTATCCATTCCCCCATATGACTGGTGGCTAATTTCAAAGGAGACATGATATGTGATCAGAATCAATGAAACTTATAGTGATTTGGGGAAATTAGTATACCACACCAATCCCCAGTTCCAAAGAACACCTTAAGTTGGCCATTACTGGGGGATCGGGTGTGGGTTTAGTTAGTATCTGGCGGAACATGAACGAGTTGTGCTTGGGCATATATTTTAGCTGTTCGATATAAGCTCCATAAATAAGGTTCACTTATAGAAGTAAAATGTTGATATGGGGAATGGGGAGTCAGCCAAATGCCAATGGAAGTCGTCCATTGCTTTTTACCATTTTTTTTGGTTAAAGACTCCATGGTTGAAATCCATCATTTGCGCACCCTTGGGCGCCATTTTGCTTTGGGTAGCGATGACCGAAAGCAAAATGGCGCCCAAGGTAAACACGTGTGCTTTTGCCAAGATTAGCAACTGATGACCTGCAATGCGTTTGAAAATCAAAATCGCAGCATAATTTACATGTATGATGAATCTAATGATATGTGGAATATGGAGTCAACCAGATGCCAATGGAAGTCATCCATTGCTTTTACATTTGCGAATCTGGTTTGCAACCGATTTCCCCACTAGCTGTATCGTTAAAAAAAATTGGTGCACATTCCTTCGTTATTGATATTCTTAAACATTATTCCAGGTAATTTTCACCTACGAGCAATCTTACAATTTCTACTCGTACATATTTTTGATAAAAAGACTGGCTTATTAAGACAGGGTTCCCCCAGAGATGAAATGTTCAAATTACAACAATTTTTCTCGACCACGTTGATCTCTGAAAATGCAACAAAAAATAGAATCTGCCAATGTAAGGAATGCTGTATTTATTGCTCGTTATGCATAAACAGGAAATAGAATGCATTTTCATTAGAAAAGACCAAATTTACATTATTTTTTAAGTGATTTTTGGTTTAACCTATAACTACATATAGCTGCGTTAAATATTTAATTGATGTTGATTCACAGTAATTTGAATTAGTAATAAGTAATAATGACTTATTCAAAGTAAATCCATTTTCCCACGACTGATTTTCTCATTTCCCAGGTCTGAAGGAACCCTGTAAAATCCGCCATTTGAGATGTAATGATGTGGGTTGGTGGGTTGAAAATGATTGAGTGCTAACGCAGATGGTTAGGGTGGTCTGAAACCCTCGATTTTCCGTTTACGTAAAAGTTGAAAGCCCCCACTTTACGTACCAATTCGGGTGCGTACTTCTCGATCGACCCCCGCCGCTGAGCTAGGGACAATCTAGGGAGTTTTTCAGATCGCAATGATCGCAC
>JAQGAF010004459.1:0-14343 GCA_034687865.1 Kryphioiulus occultus
GGGGTAAAGGAATGAAACTGACAGGGGCATCCTAAGGAGAAAAGTGTTGGATGCCATTTTATCATATACAATGCGTACGAAGAACTAGCAGAAGCACAGCATCGATTTTTTTCTTTCTTTTTGCACACGTGTACCTTCAGGATATTGCTTAAATTATCCGGAGCATATATGGAAATATTTTCAGAAGGCCTACTTTGATATGTCATGTATATTAATATTTGAAGGCATTATACACGCCCGCAGCCCCGGGCATATTAGCCGGGACGATATGGAAATAAAATTAATTATTAAGCGCAGGGGCCCATTGCTTCTGAGAGACTCAAGACGACAGAAATCTGCTGGAACAGATGCAACAATTCCCCTTAAATTAGCACGTTATTAATTTTCCGTAATCCTAAAGCGCAATTAATAATCATCTCCCCCACTCGACATCATCAATCGGGACTGGGTGGTGATTCAGTTATTAAAAAATGCACGGAAAAATAGCGTCGCAACCTCTCATGAGGCTCCAAGCAGCAAGGGCACAAAGCGTTGATGCAAGCCTAATAACAGCGTGATCATACAGTAACTGTCACCCTGCTCGCATTCCTCCGACTCTTAATGGGATTCGTCATTTGCATAATAAGCGAGGCAATCGAAGCAGAAAGATGATTATAAAACCACCGAACCGAACTAGTGTACCAAAAGCATTCGTGTAATGCTCGGGGGCACAGGGGTATTCGTATACACCCCGCACGCCCCCTGCCATGATGAGAAAATTATATCTGAAACATATTTCTCGTCTAGCTCAATGAGCTATGAATTTCAGCAATGCGCATTTCGGAGAACATTAATCCCATTAAAAATCTTTCAAGCCGAATTACGTCTCTTGATAAATATAAAGATTCATTCAAGAATTGTCCAATTTGAACGAATGGCGCTATAACGATATTACGGGCCTTCCCCAACTCGATCCAACCGACGATGATGCTCTAAGAAATTGGATTTTTTTCCAAGTGGATAGATAAAAAATCACGTTTTTTTCCCACCGAATTTAGGCTCGGTACGTGCCTATGTCACTAGCCTTTTAAATTCAAAATGGGATATGCGCCACAGATAATTAACTTTTGGAAGAAGCGAAAATAACTGCGTCTCGAGTCGTAACATTTTTTTCTCACTCATTCAACGTCGAGACTAGATTTGTTTCGTCATTAAAGCGTCTCATTTCGGGTTAAATTGCAAAATATGACGATAAAATGGCCAGTTTGTCGCATGCACGCTACACATGTGATGATGCATGGCTATGTGAGGAAGTTTTAAAGATAATGCTTATAAATAGTTCTTAAATAAAAAAACAACTCAAATGTGGTCAAATTACCGAAATTGAACAACGCTAGAGGGCAGAGTGGATAATTTCACTCTGCTCTCTAGCTGCATTAAGAGCCAATTTACCTGTCTTCTGTTGCATAAGAATACAGTTCCCCTTAAGATATGATATATATTATATAGGATCCTTAGTGTAATAAAATAGTCTTATTAAATGTAACTATTGAGTGTTTTATTATAAAATCATAATAATTTTAAAAAATTCCAATTTGAGCACGTGTAACAATCGTGCAAAATGCTTTATTAAATTATTAAAATGCATTTAAAGGCAAAAGATCGCAGCACCAGTAGGCGTATTAATAACTGTACATTCCTAGATCAAAATGTCCACCAGAGGGCAGAGTGAAATTGTCAACTCTTAACCTGAGACGTATGCAGTAAATTAACTTTTTTAGAACAAAGTGAAATTTTAATTTGCATATACTGTACGTAAGAGCATACATGCATCTCTACATAAACTGAACATAAGAGCATATCTCTAACAAAATTGTGTTATTAACAAGCGTATGTCACGTCAACATTTCATTTTTTTTCGAATTCGTTTATCAGTCCATTACAAAGCTGACTGCTGTGAATTCAAGAAGCCTCTGAGCTCATTTTCAAGTATTTTCTCAATTAGGATGGCGTGTGCCATCGATCAAAAATGTAAAAAAACTGAATTGCAATACCCTCGAAAGTGACGCCACCTTGGAGCCATCAACATGGGATAAATGGCAAACACCTCGCCATCTTTTCAAATCAATACATGAACTGGAAAATAATGCCGTGCATATATACGAGCGGGTAAAAGTTCAAAAGAAGATACTGGTTCAGTAAAAAATACACGAGAACTTGTATACGAAGCAAAACCTTTATGGCTTCCTTCTTTATCGATTTCGAGCGGCATTATCTTTTGATACTTAATCTTTTGAATAGTTCGCGCCTACTCAATATTATAGCACCCATTTTTTTGCCTTGCATGAAATTGATTGAAAAGAACAGACAAAAAATTGGAAAACTTGCCTGAGTGGGCTTATGAACTCAATCTCAATCTCACTATGCTCCAAACGCTATCAGACATCCATTTTTTCTATAAAACATTAAATTGGCGGCATTTGGGCTGACATGCGGGTAAAATCTAGCGCCAATAGGTGGAGCTGGCGCAAAAAGATGGCATTCAGTCTACTAAATGTAGCGTAAAATAAAGATATAACCATCCTAAATACGCCCGAAAGGAAATTGGTTGACTGTCATTGGGTTAACTGATGCGAATTTTTTAAAAATGGCGGCCATAGACTATACACAATGATACTGAACATTTTCGTATCTAGCGATAATGATGTTGCGATATTGATTTTGTATTGCTTTTCTGCGTTAGTAGAAACGAGGGTCACTGTAAGCATACAGTACATGTAAATAAATATAGAGCTTATTAATGATATTCATCTTCCATGTAATGGCCATTCCAAAAAAACAAACTTTCTTAATTAGAAATAAACACCCTTTATTAGGGTGTACATCGGCATAGACCCTGCTCCAGACACGATGGAAAAGTGGGCTATTCCTAACTGCTAGAAAGTCAACAGTGATTGGCTGGAGGCTAGGGGCAGCTGATATTGTAATTGGGTTAGGTTAAACACACAAAAACGTTAAAAAAAGGTTAACTTCCAAAAGCGTCAATTTTATATTTATACTACAAAAGAAGAGTTAAAATATAAATACATGTATGTGCATATTTGGAGCAGGCACTATACCGAAATATATACCCGATTATTACGAAACACACGTGATCGCTTTCAATGTAATCATAATAAAAATAAAATCGGTATTCGTGTTTTCGTTAAAAATATTCCCCAAAACAATTCAGGAAATAAAAACGCAAAAGCTAAAATCCTTTTAAAAAAATATTTTTAAACCGTTAAAAACGATGTAAAAATATATTAAAATAAAAATGTTTTAAAAGCAAAAACGATTTAAAAAAAATTAAAATAGAAATGTTTGCTGTTATTATACGTTCGAAAAACAAGCTTGTTATCTAGTAATTGTTTAATACATAACAACGTTGTTACGTTTTCTGATGAAGGAAAATTGAACCAAATCTGAATTTCATTGCGAAGCCCTTGAAAAAGTACACGTTCAAAATTATTAATTAGCCAACGCAATTATACCGTAATACAGAAGCCGCTTTCGTTTTGTCCAAAAAAATAATGTATACATGCTTATTTTCACGCAAAAATGTGCGGAAAGCTAAACACAACAAAGAATATTAATAACCGTAGTGTGGGGGCGTAATCAGGCGCTTGATGAACTTTTCATCACGAACGCGCAGAATAAATACCGTTACATTATCGATAATTTAATCAAGAACATTTTTGATTACGGGCGAGTACAGTATATGGCCCTACACTGAATTATCTCCTTTTTTGCAGAAATTAATGAGGGGGGGTAGGCCATTAGGATACGCGTTTACGCTTCATTTATTTCTCGCCATGGCACGTCTATTATTCGCCCTGGATGCTTTTAATCCACTTTCCATGTAATCGTTTTGCTCCGAAGTGTTTCTCGCTGCCGGTAATTAAACTAGTTGACAGTTTCAGCGCAATCTTGGCTCCATTTTTTCCCTTTCCTTCCTTTATATACTTCGCAATTTTTCAAAGAGGGCGAAAATAGGCGTATGAGCATCTGCATATTCATAAAAGCATCTATTTTTGGGAGGGTAGGTCGGATTTTTCGAAAGGTGATAAAGAATGGGAAGGCTATGGAAGAGTAAAAAACAAACTGCTTCTGACTCAACAGAGAACGTGTAGCAAATATACAGTTTGCTGACAGTAAAAGAAATTAAGGGATGCCAATATACAGCATGCAGGGTAACAATAAATGTCTATACCAGTTCTATACACTTTTCCCTGACCATCCTCACCACTAAAAATGCAAAAATACCACGTAATGCCAATGTAAGGGTTGCTGTACATGTATTTATTGCTTATTTTACTAGTAAGCATATATAAACGGGAAATACATGTAGAACAAATTTTCATAAGGAAACTGCAAATTTCAATTAGTTTTTTTTTTCAATTTATAATTTCATCATGACTTTCTTCCGCATTTTGATTTTTGTGTCAACCACGTAAAATGCTTTATTGACTTATTGAATATCCCAGACTTTTTCAAAGGTTTAAGAATCATTTTAGGATTTTTCTAAAAGTCTCCAAAAAAATTTTAGAATGCTTCATTCATCTTTATTTATGTAGAATCTATATTCATCTACGATACACGACAAAATTAAAAGAACAAAAGTGGTGTCAAACTTCAACTCTATAGTAATTAAGGTTCTGACTGTCAGCATTTAGTAATGTAGTTTGACAACACAATGTACATGTACATGTCTACAGGGTGTTTTAAGACTTTTTTAATATTTAGGACATTTTGGATTTTTTATTCATTTTTAGTATTTTCCAGGACATTTTGGGCTCGTTTGCCATCCTGTATACTACGGCATATGCCCTGCTCCCACCTAAACACCACCGAATAAGCTGGTTTCTCCTAACACCTGGCAGGCTGGCAGTGATTGCCTGGCGGTTAGGGGCAGCGAAATCAGAAACTACATCATTAGCTTAGTTTCACTATGTCAAACTTAAAAGTTAAAAAACACACAAACATGTAATTCTTAATTGCATACTGAACAAGTAGACTTGTAACATAAATATTACGTGTATATTTTTAGCGGGGCATATTCTCCCTAAACAGGGGAACTTACTCCTGATACACATTTCAACAACCTCGATGGTGACCAAACACTCGATTCACCAGTCAGTAGGCCTAATCAGTCATTCTCCAAACTCTGCCATTGCATCCGCACAGTAGTCGATGAATCAGAAATTGGGGTGAAAACGCAAGCGCAAAAATGCAAATGCAAAAGAGAGGTCAGGCGTGAAGCGTGACTTCGAAAAGCCCATCGTACGCAACTTTTTAATAGATGTCAATGTCAGCGGGGAAACGCAACGTGACGGGGAAATAATTTGCGATTTTTCACATCAATAGGCAAGCAGCCTTGGCCACCCCTTTGCCCACATGCATAGCATATGCATTCAGAAACGTGAGAGCAACCAGAGCTCCACATCGGGAATTGCATTAAGCCTGATTAGAGGAGGGGGAGAGGGAGAGGGGGAGGGGTGGGCGAATTAAGAGAAATAAATAGGGCGAAGGATAAAACAGGGGATGGGGAACACGTGCAGGGGCAAATCAATAGGTGGTTTGTGCCAGAGGGCAATTTGTTGCCCCCAAAACCCCCTCAACTCAACCGGGATTTCTAAATGAGAGGTTCTCCTAATCCTTTTAATCCTCGATAAAATGACAGCAGAAAACCCATCGGGAGAAAGGCTAAACCCCCGCTGGTTCAACACGGGAGGTCACGCATCCCAACCGTCAAAACACGCTTTTTTTGCTACCCATTTTTTGCCAATTTCCCTCTCGACACGATGGGACCGTGCATTAACATTCACGCAACAGTCGTTATTGTTGAGCGGACATTAAAAACGTGAGTCGAGGAAATGCGTTTTGCACCTCGGAGAAAACCAGTTCAAGGCTCCAGATGCAACGATGAGTTCGAGGGGGCCAAAAAAAGCATTTCTCCGGGAATTAATTGGGCCATTAAGCGCAGCAACCTTAATTGATGATCGGCGATTAAGATCGCCATTATCCGGAGACCGACACCTCCACCTCGGCTCCTAAAAAAAACTGAGCTATACTTTAAGGTGAAGTCTGCAGGTCATCTAACACCGGGTCAACGCATATGCCAAAAAAAAAACTGGGAGCATTATTTTGATTTCCAAATCATTAGTGTTCCAACTGCGTTTACCGTCATGTAGACTGGGCCTTTTAACTTTTATAAATTGGAAAATTCAGCTGATTATTGATACAAAAAATAACTGGCAATACATGTAACTGAAGTTGGATTTCGTTTTCCGATTTGGAGTTTTACCAACAATTCATTTGGATTTGTTGCACTACAGATTAAACCCTGTTCTAATGTACATGTACATGTATTTCAACTCTACTTGTCTAGTAATTTATACAAGAATGAAACTTGTGCTAGCTGATACAATTTATTCGTAGTATTTATTTATTCTCTTTTTTGCGTTTAAACTAAACTAACCTAAACATGCAATATAATTTAATTTAGTATTTATTATGTAATCATTACAGGGACCCCACTCAAATTCTCAAGTCGATTTCCCTGACATTTTATTTAAGATTTTTTGAAAAACAAAACGATGAATTTTATCCCAATTTTTTATAAATGATGACAGGCTAATCGATTGGCTGGCGCAAATATCTGAATTTTCCTGAAATTCCTTGGCATTTTCAGGAATTTTCACTAATTCCAATTCCCTGACGCTTCCTAACTTTCCAAAAAGTGGAAACGCTGCATTACTGTATGTTGTTGTTGTGCTTTTTTATTTTTGTATTTAACCCAACCTAAACTAAAGTAAATCTTAAAGTGTAATTTGGTTACCAAGTATTTATTTAGCCAGGCAATCACTGCCAGCCTACGAGTCGTTAGGAGAAGCTCACTTTCCCATATTGTCCATGGCGGAGCAGTGTCTAATTTGAAGTCCAGCCTTTAAAGTTTTATAAATAGACGGTGGAATTTACACATTTAAAAAGCAATAATTTAATTACTGGAGAAATCCTCACTCCACACATGGTCATACATTTTAAAGCGAAATAATCGCAATTTTTGTCATGGTGGGCATACAAAGTCGTACAGTAGGTGTTGGATTTCACTTTAAATTAACAAGTGCAGGTCACTCAAAAAAGCTTCATGACATTTATGCTACTTTTTATACCAAGGTCCCCGTTCTAGGGTGTTACGACCAGTAAAATACTGGTAAACGCTGTTTCCACCAAAAAACCACTCGTGCTCGTTTAAAATATGCTGGTTCTAAAGTGCGTGTGGGGATACAGAGATGCTCTGCACACAGACACGAATTGGGTGACATTGTTAAAACAGATTAGAATCCATTAGGTGAATCGCTCATCTTGTGCCCTGGCCTCACGACTCAGCCCCATCCTGCGGGGAATTTATGAGCTGCATTAAAGCAAATTCTCTCCCAATTTCCAAATCTCGATTCGATCGCTGCTGGGGGGAAAGCGAAATTTATGCTCAGATTTATGACTAGCCGGTATATACGCACCGAGTTCGTATAAATCATCGATTCCTCGCGGGCGATTTCTATTTTGCAAATTAATGTAGGCATTAATCACGATGCTAAAATAAAATGGCGCTATACAGTATGCACAAAGACACGAGTTGCTATTACGCCGCCATTGTTGGCCTTTTTCCCACGCATGCAACATTCGTGCATTGTTTGGATTAAATTCTATGCGGGTTCCCTTTTTTAATTCTCGCATATTTTTTGCCGATGAACTGCCTTAACCTTCGTTAATGCGTATAATTTGAGGAGATTAAAACATGTGACTCATGAATGTTTATTATTTGACGGGGCGTGCGCTAGGGGGCAACAGCGTGAGTCACAACACAATGGGGCTGACCGCAGGCCAGGCGTGAGCACGTACGGACAATGAGTAATTTAAGGGGGGCTAATGGAGGGGTTGAACCAACGTGTTGGTCACATGGGTGCCAATTACGCCAACACAATAATAATTGTTTCGCAGCTAACCCAAAACCACGCTGGGCATTAATTTCGGTGAAAATAATTCAATTATTGCATTCAGCTGCATTGCATCTTATAACGCGAGATGGATTTTGCCAACTTTTTTGGGCTCCACGCCTTAACACCGACAATAAAAACAAAGCAACCACCCTGTTCAACCTATTTTAGAAAACAGCGTCCACATTTAGCGCTCATGATATGCATTATTCGGAGAGGAAGAAACAAACTGGCCCAAATTCCAACAAAAAAAAAATAAGAAAAAAAAAAGATTATGCAATTGTTGAGTGCTAAACTTAAAGGTTATACATTGCACCAAGAAAGAATCTCTGCATTTTTGCAACCCTGCTCCGCCAACTTCGTATAGCAGGAGATATACTCTAGTAAGCTGATATCCGACTTAAAAGTTAAAAATGTATTTTTGAAATTGAAATTTCATGGTGTACCCATTTAGAGGTACTGTCATAGAATGTGGCTTAGCCTTGGGATGATTTCGCCAAACTATCATAAAAAATGTGCAACTGAGATAATTTTAGTTCATTAGAATAATCACGATTTAATTCGCGATAGGCTAGTTGATATGACACGCGGATTGAAAAAATTCAAGTTGATTCTCAGAAAAAATATTATCTGGAATATGCGGAAATTACAACGAGACTGACGTCACTGCACATGGCGTGACCGTATGCGTGCAATGTGATATTGGGCGAAATTAGCATATTTTAGATCGATATCAGACATGTATTGTTTACCAACAATGCCTTTATTCTGACTTGTATACAAAGTCAACGTAACTGTTGCATACTAAAGCAGGTGTGAAGTGGTTGATGTTAACTCGTTAAAATCTAAAGGCCATCGTAGATCACCATACTTCCGCATTTTACTCTTCTGTATAACAAGATTCAAACAAGTGAAAATAACGTTCGATTTAAAACAGTTTACATAGTCATTTTTTGACTGAATTTATCCTTTCCATTTTAGCATATTCTAACCTAGCATAAACTAACAATGTAATTTCTGATTTCGCTGCCCCCAACCACCAGGCAACCTCTGCCAGCCTACGAGTTGTTAGGAAAAGGCCCACTTTCCTTAACGTGTCTAATCTATGCTGCAGCAGGGAGAAAACCGAAGCGCACTCCAAACATCTTGGAAAATTCAGCATTCAGCTAGGAAGATTTATGACCAACCAACCACAGAAGAATCTGATCTACAGGACAAGTGATGAAATTTTCAACTTCCCAGACTTATCCAGGTCTTGAAATAATTTCCCTGACCACCCTGACTGCTGAAAATTCAAAAATAGGACATATTCCAACGTAAGATTGCTAACTGGGGATAGAACCTGCAAAATTAGAAAAGTATTTCTGCGAAATTGGCAATTTCATTACAACTTCCATGGAATTGCTTGTCATCCCTTGATTTTTGTGTTAACCAATATAACTAGGAAAGTATATCCATTTTCCCAGACTTTTTCAAAAATAAATCCATTTTCCCTGACTTTTTCAAAAATAAATCCATTTCCCCTGACTTTTTCAAAAATAAATCCATTTTCCCTGACTTTCCCAGTCCGTTGCAATTTCCCTGACATTTCCCGGTTTTCCAGGTTTGGGGAACCCTGATGTAGTCGTCATCTGCGACAAGTGGGTGGTGCAAAATTTGAATAAACGTTCAGCTTAACTAAACCCACCTGCGTTATTTCATAAATCGAAAGTGGTATAAATTTGCTTTTGTATACCGTACATGTACAACAAGTAGAAATAAGGCAAATGCTAGTTGTCACCAATCCGGTACAGGTGCCCATTAAACTCAGTGTAAACACATGATGAACTCTTTAGAAGCTAAATCTGCCAGCTTTCATATGAATTATTGACGTTGTTGCGGCGCACTTGTCACTTTGTCAACGTTTTAAAAAAGCATTTTAGCGTCGAAATTGGAAGTTACGCTTGACAGCCGTTAAAAATAAATACGTAAGCCTCCCACGAGCCACAGAAGGTAAAACTGGCTCGATGAAAAATACTCGGTCAACCACTTACATTTACAAAATAAAAAACTGAAATAACGCTGAAAAAGCGATACAATTGGCGAAATGCTACTTAGCATATCTTTACTGCCTTCGACAACGTAAACGTTATAATCGCCCACTTCATCGTCCCACTTTAATTTCTGAGCACAATGTTTTTCGTGAAACTGCATGCCAATAAATACGAGCGTGCGATAACCGTTACAAGAAGGTCAATTTTTATGCGGAGCCCGTCACATTTATTGCCTCCTTAAACGGAACATCAATAAGAGCCATTAAGGGGGCGTGGTCGGCCATACATGGATTAGACGAATTTATTTATTTTTAATATAACAATTTATGTCGTGCACATCAGACCAAAAAAAAGCAGCAATACCAGGGGGTAACTCAAGGACAATTTCGATTTTCCTCGAATGGAGAAATTCAATTCCTAGAAAATATACGAAGAAAGCTTTTAAGATTATACAGTATAGGAGCAGAACAAGATGAGTGACGACAAGCTTTGGCTGGCTTCCAATGAACACTTCGAAAATTCACTCCATGCCTGCGGCGCCATCTGCTGTCAACCCAACGACACACGCCATTCAAAATGGCGGTCAAAAAAGCTTGGCATGAAAATGGCATATGTCAATATAAGGAACCAATAACTAGTTATGTAAAACGGATTATTGGTTTGTTGAATTTCCCTGAGGGTTTAAAGTAAATCCACTTCCCCTGAATTTTCCATGTTCAGGAATGTACTGTACAGTACAAGTTTTCAAAGCAGCCAATAAAATTAATCATCCATTATTTTACATGTTGAAACCGTGCTGGTCAACACACATGCAGGTAGTAAATTACTATTGTGTGTCATAGTCCAAGTGATCAACATTCAACTTACAGAGGTGCAAGGTGGTCAACATGTTGAGGTCACCTTCCATTGAGTTAATGTAGTGACCGTCAGATCAGTTAAAATGTGGTCAACATAGGGAGGTGGTCAACTTTGGAAGTTGTATACTGTATATAAAACTTTGCATACATTGCGTGCATTAGTACTTTCACTAAAATCGTGCGCTTAGTACGACACCAGCACAATAGCATGCTCGGAATAGCGATGAATCTGACATCGCTGTTTGGACATAGCATTGGAATGACGCATCAGACTTCAAAGATCGAAAGTAAACATCGTTAATGTGTTGCGGGCGAGTAAACAAAACAAGAAAAAAACAGACGGCAGCAGAGCGGATGGGAAAAACGAGAGGAGTAAAAGGAGTCCGGAGAGAGTCATTTACTCCAGCAGCCGAAACAGCCGTGTGGGGGCGTCCCCGTAGTTAAGGGACGGACAAAACGAGCCCGATTGAGAAGAAAATTACAAAAGCCTGGCCCATCGCCAAGCGAACAAAGTGAATGGCGCCATTATACCGTATACAGCCACCCCCACTTGCACTTTCTGTCCATTTCATCGTGTTATTCAACACCCTCTCCAACTCCCATTTGGCCCCTGGGGCAAAAACAACGGCGGCCTCGCGTGCCACCTGGCGACCATTTGGTGGGAATGTCAAATGCGACAAAAATGCGACCTAATAGTGGATTGGAGAAAAAGAATCTGAAAGACTTCCAGTAAGTCTGTACGGTCTCCAGGATGTCCAAAAACTGGATGACAGCAACTTATGGAAATGCAACAACGCTGTCCAATGTGGACCAGTCAGTCTCAAAGACCCATTAATGTTTGTTGATGGCTACATTTAAACCATGTACTGCGTAGGGTAAACCTTGTAGGATAGCAAAAGAAGCAGGTTTTTGCAGTATTTTCATATTGTTTAATAGCTCCAGTTCTTTTAATTAAATAATAATGAACCGTGAAGCATGAATTCAATAATAATTTTCTGAGAATCAATTCGTTTTTTTTAAATCAATTAACGGATCATATCACCTATCGCAAATTTTTATCGTAATTATTCAAGTGAATCTCAGTTGCACATTTTTGTGATTGTTTGACGAAACCGTCCCAAGGTTATTCCACGTTTTATGGACAGGGCCCCTGAATTTGTAAACGATTCACGCTGTACGCAGTTTTTTCGGTGTGGCAGTTCGACTTTTAACTTTAAGTCGGACATACATGTACTACAGTATAGGTAATGCTCCACACGTGCACAAAATATGTACATGTACATGTATCAGTATTTCAATCATACTCGTATACAGTCAAAATTCGATTATCCGCCAGGGGTCAGGACAGCAGGTGTGGCGGAAATTCGAATAGACGGTTGATGAAAAAAACTCATACAGGCCAGTGCTCACGCACACGTATGCAGGGTATTTCTGAAGTCATGGTCACAAATTAAATGTGTAGTAGTACTCATGAAAACAAATATAAATATCCCTAATAATATAGGTCTGAAAACAGCTCGTTTCAGAGATGCAGAGATTTATTTAGCATCCCCACCATTAGGCAATCACTGCCAGCCTACAAGCCGCTAGGAGAAGCCCACTTTCTTAGTTCTTTTTGGCAGCAGGGAATATAAACATACTCGATTAATGACACCCAACCGAGCTTATCATGACAAAGTATTGCCATTCCATAAACGTACACAGTACTGTATATAAGATTAGAGTATTGCGTGTTGTGGCCTCTTGATTTTCTTGACTGCACACTAGATGGCGCTTTTTTTGCAGAATTCTGTCGCGTTTCCAGAAAGTCGTAATTCGTCCGTTATACGGTCTCAAAATGGTCAACAACTGGCCGTTTGCAGCCTCGAAGCGAACATTTTGTTTGCTCAGTGGCTTTTTATGGCAATATTTGTTAGACACCTTTCGAGTTGGCCCTTATTATTGCGCTTCCAGAAAGCCAATTTCGAGTCGCCGCATTTTTTTTATTATTATTATTATATGGGGGACTGGTTTTCTGCTTAAGCTAAGGAGGTCGTAACCAATAACCCAGCAGCCATAGCTTTATTAGAGTTAGACAGAAGTAATATTTACGTTCGTAATTACTTTCCTTAAACTCGTTAATTGTTTACTTTCGCGAGTAATTCGACTTCGCCTTCTTCGACAAACGAAGATTTTTTTTCGCTATCTAAAACTGTGTACCCAATGATAGGTCTATGCCATGCACTGTAAACACGTTTGATGGAGAAAAGAGTATGTAAATAATATCGACGATTGGTGTTTACTCAGTATCAGTACGCCGTGCAAAACACATTTGGAAGTTGATTCAAGCGTGTGTACCTTGCAATGTAGGACAACCCGAAAAACTAATTTAAGTTTGTTTCCGAAAGAGAGAGAAAGAAAGAGAAAGGAAGAAAAAAAATAAGATTCTCCTGTCATTCCAATGTGACTTGTCGGCATTCGTTCCCCCATCAATTTTTTTCCATGGCCGTTCACTTTCATTACATTTATTTTATATACATACAGAGCTTCATCTCCCCCATCTCTCTCTAGATCCATTCTCGTTCAATAGGTAAATGTTAACTTTACTGCATGTTGTGATGGGGAGCTTAAGGGGGGATGGGGGGTCGATCGATACCCCTCCCCTCAGCACATAATATCAATGTCCCTTCACCTCGGTCCCCCTCATATACAATATACAAAGTAAACACAATGGCTGAGCCAACAAGTGAGAGACGACGAGTCGCTCGAAAAAGCTTCAAATATTTGTTTTTCCTCCGAGCGAAACGATCATCATCGTCGCGAAAATCTTGAAACGAAAATTTCACCTCCCAATAAAAGTTGACACATTTTTTATTTGTTTTTCTCTCGCTTTGTTTGAACGCCCGCGACATTTTCGGCGTTATCTTTTTCACCTGTCCCTTTAATACGAGTTTTCACTCCGGAATATACAGGGTGCCCCGCGGGCGATCAAAGGTTACATGTACATACATGTATATGATTTAAATGCTGATATTTGTTGAAATATTATTCTGTATTTAAACGTCTAAGAATGAAGAAACGTAACTCTGAATTTTTCCGACTTGTACATGCCATTCCTAACTGACAATTCCATGTTTTTTAAATTTTGGGGAAACCCTGTATAACCAACCTCACTAAGATTAACAATGGCTTCTTACAAATCCAAGTGATTTTACAATTTTGCTAAAACTTCATGTAAATCAGCAAATTTAATTTATTTAAAATTGGCAATTTCATAGGCATTATTACTTCTTTCATTAGTCTTGCGACACCGAAAAAAGGTTTCCTAGAATTATGGTTTCTGAAAAGAGATTTTCTCGAAATGTTTCCACGTTCATACAGTTCTGCTATATCCCTATTAGTCCCTATTGGCAAAGAGTAACCATCAATAGGGATTTATTTTACGAAAGTCCCCAT
>JAQGAF010004460.1:0-14341 GCA_034687865.1 Kryphioiulus occultus
TATGTTACTGAGTTTATTCGGACCTTCTTTTTGGCATCACATTCATCCACCGGTTTGCAACGTGTGTACAAAGTATGGTCAGAATTAAGATTTTGCTCTAAGGATGTCCAGGATTTGGAGCGAAAGGTTAAGTCCAGTCTTTGGCTGACCATCACGGTCGCTGGCGTCCTGTATGCCATCGGTGAAGCGAGTGAGTATTACACTGTTTACAGTTTTATTTATACCAATGATTTTATGTTTTGTTCAGCACGGACTGATATGTCAAACATTAATTGAGAGATATTGTTTGTAAAACCGCATGTACATATACATGTAGATCAGAAATTATATATTTTAACCCAATGTTGTACATGTATGAAAGGCTAATTACTGCATGCCTCCCCCACCCATACATATAAGATACTTACTTGTAAGTAAGATAACTAATTGTAAACTCAAACATTATTTCCTGTTTCAATTTCAGTATCAATTATAAATTATTTTCTGACGGATAAGCATTCCTTCTGGTATTATTTCGTCTTCACACTGTGCATTCTCCAAACCGTTGAGACCTTATCGATTGCTTTTATTGTCATCATCTGTTTGTCCATTTTGGCGGCTATTTCGGTTTTCAATTCGAGATTTACATGGCACCTCAACACAACGAAACATTCGTTGACAATGCCTCAATGGACGAGATTGCAATCGACCTTCAAGTCCTTGGTGCAGTTGATCAAAGCAACTGATGATATTCTGAACTTCTCTCTTGGCTGTGCCACCGTCTCGTTTTTGGTTCAAGTCACATTGCTTTCTTCCCAAGTCAATGTCAACATCGATCCCTTCATCCTGTTTCAAATAGTTTGGTGGGCTGTGAGTTTGTACGTTGCGATGTGCTTGCTTTTCTTTATACAAGCTGAGGTCAATGCTAAGGTAAAAAAAATCCATCTTTTCTTCATACTGTAATTGCTACATGCTAATTATGATGAGAAATTATCAATATTTTTAGATATTTGCCACCTTTGACGATTTGTGCGGTGTGCAAATAAGCAGCTTCCCTGCCATCCTACAAAATGAGGTACTGATAACTGGACGAAGTTATGGCTTTGTCAACAAAATAATCCTTGTGAGACGTAACAGGCAATTTGACTAAGTGTTGGTCAACAGCACAGTTGTGTCAAGTCTAACAATACTACTTTTTCGTTCGTAGCTAATGTTCTTTCAAAATCGCCTTGGAAATCGGACATTTGGCCTCACCTTGTTTAAGATGCATATTGTAACTCGTGGAACACTGTCAACGGTAGGTAGTCAAGTTAAACTGAAGGAACATATGTAATATTTGTCCCATCTCCACCATTTACAATTTCAGATTACAAGCCTCTATGTAACTTATCTGATCATCATCATTCAATTATAAACTTACTGTTAAGCGGTGGCACCGAATCGCTTTCGAATACTACTCCTTGATCATCGATCTTCAACTTGCCCTCAAGCCATCTTCCCAAGGACGGTTGTCATCATATGCGGACATAACAACGTAGAGTTAATCAGCAAATGAATGCATTACATTAGTTCTTAACGGACGTAATGTCCATAATTTGACTGACACTTCAGATAGACTTCACTCGATCAATGATGAAATTCTCACATTTTAACTTCTTTACTAACTGTTGCTGCAACATAAAGCCATTTATACCAAATATGTACTGGATTACTACCACAATAAACATGGAATCATTTCGACGTCCATCTCATTTTTTTAATGAATCGGTCAAAATGAACATGAATACACAACTGTAGTGTCTAGATTACTTATGGACACCATTTCTTCGGAGACTTCATTTAGTTGGTCTTTACCATTACAATGGTTCACAGAGAGATAAAGGATTTTTGAAGTTTTGGCTTAATCCTTGGAAAATATATCCTGCATTGGTGCTTCTGGTTTGCGTAGGGGCCATTATTGTTCGGATGTTGCCTACCTTGCAACTATTCGATTTTAGTAGCAAAAACGCGAGTTATTTTTCGATTTTAAATCTAGCATATCATGCTTATGTTATCCAGTTTCTTTGGGCTTTCTTCGTGGCATCTCATTCCTCCACAGGATTTCGACGCTTGTATAACGTGTGGTCGGAATTGCGGTTTTGCCCAGTGGATGCCCAGGATGTGGAGCGAAAGGTTAAGTTCAGTCTTTGGTTGACCATCTCAGTCTCTGGTTTAATATTTATCATCTGTGATGTGGGTGAGTATAGTTTCATTTACTGTTGAAATCGTTCATTTCAAAAACTGGATGATAAATGGTGGTTATTGTTACCTAAAGTTTAACAAAAAAAATTAAATAGTAACTCGTCATACGACCAACTTCCACCCTCATTTACATCAGCAAATGCAATCACATGATTACTTCCTTTGACCTATAAGTTGATGACATAATACGTGAACAGTTGAACTTCCCTTAAGTGCCAGGGTTTAACGAGTATGCCTTAAAACGATGCAATTCTATACTAGTTTAATTACTGAATTTCTCGACAAACAGCCACTTGTGAACCCACTAACATCATTTTTGCTCTAATTTAAGTAATAATTATGCATGTTCTACTGAAGGATCGGCAATCCTACTGGCTTATGGGATTTACTTTCTGCATTCTCCAAAGCGTTGAGAGCTTCTCGATTGCTTTTATTGTCATCATCGGTTTATCTATTTTGGCGGCTATTTCGATCTTCAATTCAAGATTTACATAGTACCTTAACTATCCGAAATCTCCGTTGACAATGACTCAGTTGACGAGACTGCACTCGACCTTTAATTCCTTGGAGGAGCTGATCAAAGCAACTGATGATATTCTCTACTTCTGCCTTGGCTGCGCCACCATCCCGCTTCTGATTCAAGTTACATTGCTTTCTTTCCATATCACCCCCGGAAAAAATGAGCACTTCACCCTGTTTATAACAGTTTGGTGGGTTGCTAATTTGTACATTGCAATGTGTGTGCTTTTCTGGGTATCTGCTGAAGTCAATGCTAAGGTAAAATCCATCGTTTCTTAGTAATGGACGTTGATTATATGGATTCATGAAATTTTTTATAATGATATGGAATGACATCTGTGTTATGTAGATATTTGCCACCATTGAGGATTTGAGCAGAGTGCAAATAAGCAGCTTCCCTGCCAACCTTCAAAATGAGGTATATGAGTGCACAGCATACTGTATTTTTATCTTTTTTATGTCTTTACCTAATATCGTTGACATTTCCAGAATTTACTTAGCTTACGTTTTAAAAGTGTTGGTGAATCGGCTACATCACAGCTGAATGCTATTAACAATTCGTACCTTTTTCGTACTCGGCTAATGTTCTTTCAAAATCGTTTGGGAAATCGCACATTTGGGCTCATCTTGTTTAAAATGCATATTATTAGTCGTCGAACACTCTCTACGGTAAGTAGTCAAGTAAAAATAAAAAATGTCGTCTCTGCCATTACATTATTTGCAATTTCAGATGACAAGTTTGTATGTGACCTGAAATGTAGATTGACAATTTTTTCATTGTAATAAATGTCCTGTAATTGGCAACATTAAAATGTTTCTATGCTGACTGATGCAATCTTCTTGAAAATCTCTTTTTTATTGAGATATCAGCACTCTGTCTATCACATCACCTTTTAGAGATTTAGAGAAAGATAAAGAGTTTTGGAACTCTTGCATAGCAGAGTTTGTCTTCACGTTTTGTCACATCAACATGTATTGTAATTTTTCACTAGCCTAGAAATTTGACAGCAAACATTTCACAATGATCGCTGATTAAGTAGTTTTGTCAATATAGGTGAAGTAATTTGGTACTGTATAAGTGCTGCTCATAGTTTATAAAAATGTCCCTTATGATCCGTCATGCTATGGTAAAGATAAAATCGATTCAATGCAAACTAAGCCCTTTCCCTATCCTTGTGTAATGTACCTGCCAATATAGAATTTTGTTGAAAATGAACAGCGCTGACAAGTTTGGTGCAATATCGTTTTATCACGTGTGACATTAGGAGAGTTTAAAAAATTGCGTATTATTCGGTATACTGTAGTCCATGTTCCAGCTTGGAAAGTGGGCTTCTCCTAACGCCTCGTAGGTTGGCAGCGATTGCTCGGCAGCAGGGGTACTTAAGCATCATTTCGGAATTATTGTACGACAATGTGTTCAATGCTCTAAATAATTCATTGACCATCGCTCGCCACTCTATCGCCACAAAAGCTGTTTTTTGTCTACTTCATAATGGATGAACATTTAGGAAGCAGCAAATATTTCTTCGTGTGCTAATCAGCAAATTTGTGTATTCATTTACTTTGAAGTAGGCTAACGTTTTGTTTGCCATTGCACATAGGCATCACCTTGTGATTGATGAATATCTGATATTTGAATGCATGTCATAACATTCATTATAAAGACATGTACCAAAGACGCACTTAACAATTACCATACTAAGCATGAAATTATTTCGAAGTCAGTCTAGTTTGGTCCATCTGCCATCCACTGTTTATGAATCGATCAAAAATGAGCAAGAATTCACACCCAAAGAGCTTAGAATGTTTATGGGCGCCATTTCTTTGGGGCCTTCGCTTAGCTGGCCTTTACCACTACAATAGTTCACCGAGAGATAAAGGGTTTTGGAATTCTTGCCTTAATCCTTGGAAAATATATTCTGCATTAATGTTTCTGGTTTGCTTGGGGGCCCTAATTGTTCGGCTGTGGCCCCCAGCGCAACACCTTGATTTCAGCAGTAAAAACGAGGCTTATTATTCAATTTGTAGAATAGTTTATCATGCATATGTTACTGAGTTTATTCGGACCTTCTTTTTGGCATCACATTCATCCACCGGTTTGCAACGTGTGTACAAAGTATGGTCAGAATTAAGATTTTGCTCTAAGGATGTCCAGGATTTGGAGCGAAAGGTTAAGTCCAGTCTTTGGCTGACCATCACGGTCGCTGGCGTAATATATGCCATCGGTGAAGCGAGTGAGTATTACACTGTTTACAGTTATATTTATCCCAATGATTTGATGTTTTGTTCAGCACGGACTGATATGTCAAACAATTGATAATTGAAAGATATTGTTTGTAAAACCGCATGCACATATACATGTGGATTACAAATTATACAATTTAACCCAATGTCTTACATGTAAAAAAGACTAATTATGCCTCCCCGGACCCATACAAGTTGTGAACTCAAACATTTTTTCCTGTTTGAATTTCAGTATCAATTATAAATTATTTCCTGACGGATAAGCATTCCGTCTGGTATTTTTCCTTCTTCACACTGTGCATTCTCCAAACCGTTGAGACCTTATCGATTGCCTTTATTGTCATCATTTGTTTGTCCATTTTGGCGGCAATTTCGGTTTTCAATTCAAGATTTACATGGCACCTCAACACACCGAAATCTTCGTTGACAATGACTCAATGGACGAGATTGCAATCGACCTTCAACTCCTTGGTGCAGTTGATCAAAGCAACTGATGATATTCTAAACTTCTCTCTTGGCTGTGCCACCGTCTCGTTTTTGGTTCAAGTCACATTACTTTCTTCCCACGTCAATGTCAACATCGATCCCTTCATCCTTTTTCAAATAGTTTGGTGGGCTGTAAATTTGTACGGTGCGATGTGTGTGCTTTATTGTATACAAGCTGAAGTCAATGCTAAGGTAAATAAATCCATCGTTTCTTCATACTGTTGTGGCTACATGTTAATTATGATGAGCAATTACCAATATTTTTAGATATTTGCCACCTTTGACGATTTGAGCAGTGTGCAAATAAGCAGCTTTCCTGACATCCTACAAAATGAGGTACAGATAACCGAACGAAGTTATGTCTTTGTCAACAAACTAACCCTTTTTGAGACACAACAGGCAGTTTGACTAAGTATTGGGCAACAGCACAGTTGTGTCAAGTCTAACAATACTACGTTTTTCGTACGTAGCTTATGTTCTTTCAAAATCGCCTTGGAAATCGGACATTTGGCCTCACCTTGTTTAAGATGCATATTGTAAGTCGTGGAACACTGTCAACGGTAAGTAGCCAAGTTAAATTGAAGGAACATATGTAATATTTGTGACATCTCCACCATTTACAATTTCAGATTACAAGCCTCTATGTAACTTATCTGATCATCATCATTCAACTATAAACATACTGTTAAGCGTGGCACCGAATTGCTTTCGAATTCACCATAGATAGCATCGATCATTACTGCTTATTTTCAAGAGTACTTTTTGTTAAGTTAATAAATGTAATATTTACATGCACCATTGGTGGTATGGTCAGCTAATTTTAGTAATGCCAACGTGTTCAAGACCAGCCTTGCTCATCGATAATCAAACGCACTTACTCCATCTCTCCAAGGATGGTTGGCTCCATATGTGGATGGATATACCGTAAAGCTAATCAGCAAATGTAAGTTATTAAAATTATTTCTAAATGGTATAATGTCCATAATTTGTTTGCCACTTGACGTACTCGTCAACTGATCATTGATGAAATTCTGACATTTGAATCTCTTTATTTATACTTATTATATTATAAAGTAATTTATGCCACAGACGCACTTTCTAATTACCACATTAATCATGGAATCATTTCGAAGTCGATCCCATGTTGTCCATCTGCCATCGCCATTTTATGAATCATTCAAAATGAACATGTATTCAGCGCTGAAGAGTCTAGAATTTCTCTGGAACCTTCGTTTGATTGGTCTTTACCACTATAACAGTACAAAGCAATATGATAGGTTTTTGGCAGTCATTGATTAATCCTTAGAAAATCTATTCTGCATTGATGTTTCTGGATTGCGTAGGGGCCTTAATTGCCTGGCTGTGGTCTTCCTTGCAGCTTCTTGATTTTAGCAGTAAAGTGATGTGCAGTAATGTGGCCATTTTTTGTACCTTGTTTCATATTTATATCATTGAGTATATCCGACCTTTCTTAGTGGCATCTTATTCCTTCACCGGTTATCTACGAATGTGCAAAGTTTGGTCGGAATTGAGGTTTTGCTCAGAAGATGCTCAAGATGTGGAACGAGTCCGGTCTTCGACTAACCATCTCGGTCGCTGGCATAATATTTACCATCAATGTTGCTAATGAGTGTTGTATTTTGTTATTAATTTAGATAAATCACTTTCTCCACAAGAATGGCATATCATACAATTTGCATGGTGCAGATCGTGTCTCATGAGTACTATATTTTCTACAAATGGCCAATTTTTTGTCTGAATTTCAGTTATTACTCTACAATATACCCAGAATGAATGCTTTTCCAACTGGCATTTTATCTTTAGCGTCTGGATTGTCCAAAGTTTCGACTGCCATTATTGTCATCATTTGTTTGTGCATTTTGGTGGCCATTTCGACTTTCAATATAAAATTTACGTGGCACCTTAATTAGCGATCTTGGTAGACAATGACTCTGTGGAGAGCATCATCTTTCAAATGTAATCATACTGCATGTCAAGCTAAAGCTTGGCTATTTTTCGAATTCACAAAACTTCTCACAAGCCTCACATGCTTGCTGTTTATGTGCTAATGAAATATGTTCCCCAATTCTCATTGTACTTAATGTAATTGTCAACAATAAAATATTCGGGAAAACCATTTCAACGGCATTTCCATCAAGTTTTGTCAGATCTTCTACAATGCTCTACAGCACGTTGCCTTTTATAAATTTAAACGACCTTTCATTGAAGCAAGTCATGCAACAAAAATATGGACATGGGTACGTGTAGCTAATTAAATTGCAGGCAGGACAACTTCCTATTTGAAAATAAGGAACGCTTGTACATTCTGGTACAAGATACACTTTAACAACGATATGAGCTACTGGTATTATCAGCTCATTTCATTAACGCCAATGTGTTCAAGGCAATATCTTGTCAATCGATCTTTTTACATTCACTTACTCCATCTCCTCTGGAATTGTTTGCTCCATGTGGAGAACAAACACTTCTTCGTGAAACTAATCAGCAAATTCATGCATTAAGTTATTTCTAAACGGTCGTAAAGACCATAATTTGTCTGACATTTCTCGTATGCATCACCTGATCATTGATGAAATTCTGACATGTTACTTGTTACAGTATAAAAGCCTCTAAGACCAAAGACACAAAGTCCATCTCATTTTGTCCAATCTGCCATCACCTGTTTATGAATCGATCAAAATGAATATGAATTCACAGCTGAAGAGCCTAGAATGTTTGTGGGCACCATCTCTATGGATCTTTCGTTTGGTTGGCCTTTACCACTACAAACGTGAGCAGCAAGATAAAGGGTTTTGGAAGGCTTTGCGTAATCCTTGGAAAATATATTCTGCATTGGTGTTTCTGGTTTGCGTAGTAGACTTCATTGACTGGCTGTGGTCTACCTGGCAAGCACTCGATTTTACCAGTAAAGAAGATATCATTGTGACCATTTTATTTACCGTATATCATACTTATATTCTTGGATATATTTGCGCTTTCTTCGTGGCATCTCATTCCTCAGCCGGTTTACGACGCATGTACAAAGTGTGGTCGGAATTGAAGTTTTGCGCAGAGGATGCTCAAGATGTAGAGAGAAAGGTTAAGTCCGGCCTTCGCCAGACTATCTTTGTCACTGGCATAGTATTTCTCATCTGTTTTGTCAGTATGTATTTTATTTTATTCGCATTCAACGCACCGATTTCAGATTCTACTCCGAGTTTTCAGATTATTTCCGCTGTTGTGCTTTGTTATTGATTCTACGAAATATTTTTACAAATGCAAACAATCACATAATTTCAAGCATTGGCGCAGATGAAAGGTTTCGAGTGCAAACGAAGCACGTACATGTTCATTCTATAATAATACAGGGTGAGCACAATGGTAGTTCAAATATAAAATTTAACAACTGAACGTTAACTTAACATACAAAAACTTACTTTGTCTTATGTCGTACATTAACTCATGAAGTTTTTATTGACTTCAGCCAACTTCGGCATGCGTGCCCCTGGTTACGCGTACGCCATTTAATCGGTCTTCAAACTAGATAAAGCAAGTCCGGGACTATAGCGGTAATGGCTAATGTTATTCAAGCTTAATTCATGGATCTCATTCACATGAATTTTGTACACTTGGTATTTTACATGCTCCCCCAAAAAAGCCCTGTGGTGTTATTGTGGGAGATGCCTTAGACAGAATGCTTACAGCTCATCGGAAACATATTCACTGTTGGAGGGGATGTACTTCGTGTTGGAATGCCAATTAAACGCCGTACGAGCCACCAGAGAAGTGAAAGTCGAAGATAAAGATAAAGTTAAATTTCATCTTTCTGAAATTATAATTGTTATGAATACTAGTTCGAAATTATTTGATTGGTAAGGATAAAATAATTTTAAACCACGAGAATAACAAACAGCGAAATTCCATTTTTAAGCGTGGTCAATTCGTGCCTTACGAAATAATGTATTTTTCGACAAACAGAAAATGCTGAACTCATGATCACGTTTTTGCTTGAATTTCAGTTCTTACTCTACAATATCTTCAGCCGGAATATATTTTCTACTGGTATTTACTTTTAAGTACCTGCATTCTCCTATGCGTTGAGTGCTTATCAATTGCGTTCATCGTCATCATCTGTTTGTCCATTTTGGCGGCTATTTCTACTTTCAATTCAAGATTTACACAGCACCTTAACTCACAATCCTCGTTGACAATGACTAAGTGGAAAAGATTGCATTCCACCTTCGACTCCTTGATGAAACTGATAAAAGTTACGGATGATATTCTCCAATTTTGCCTTGGTTATGCCACCATGTCGCTTCTGTTTCAAGCAATATTAATTCCATCCTATGCCATCGTCAAAAATGAGCCACTCGTAATATTTGATCGGGTTTGGTGGGTTTTAACTTTGTATCTCGCATTGGGTGTGCTTTTATGGATATCTGCTGAAGTCAATGTTAAGGTAACAACCATCGCTTTTCGTACTGTTGAATAATTATGAGAAATTACCTGTGATTTCGTAGATATTTGCCACCTTTGACGATTTGAGCAGCATGCAAATCAGCAACTTTCCTGTCAGCCTACAAACTGAGGTAGTTATAGTATGTAGGCGATGTTCGCTATCTTAGCCCACGAAATGTAATGTTTAAAGTGATTTCTCTTACCTAAGGTGTAAAGAATAGACATTATGACGCGTTCAGTAAACGGGAAATTTGACAAGGTGTTGCGAGTCTAACAACACTATGCTTTTTCATATCTAGATAATGTTCTTTCAAAATCGACTTGGAAATCGGACATTTGGGCTCACGTTGTTTAAAATGCATTTTATAACTCGCGGAACACTTTCCACGGTGGGTAGACCAATGAAAATAAAGACAATATATCATTTTTGGCTCATCCTTACCATTTTCAATTTCAGATTGCAAGTCTCTATGTAACTTATCTGGTCATCATCTTTCAATTATAATCATGCTGCACAGTATACAAAAGTGATGAATTCACCAGACCTCACACGATTGTTGTTCTTGTGTTAATGAATTGTGCTCCGCGATTGCCTTTGTACTTTAAGTTTAATTGTCAACAATACAACGTTCAGGCATAACCATTTCTCCTTCCGTTGAGTTGGTTCATATCAGATATTAGAACAGTCACCATCAATTCACCTCTTATAAATTTATACGATTTTCTTTTCATGAAGCGACAAAAATAAGGACATAGGAATGTCCATAAATTGCTGAGAGAATAACGTTTTATCATAAAATTAGCCACGCTTAAAAGCTCTTGTGCAAGTTTGATATTTACAGTACAATTAAAAAACAGTTTTATGTCATTTTTATACTTTTCACAATGTATTTTGCAATGATAAAAGTTACTGGTATTATCAACTCATTTCATTAATGACAATATGTTCAAGGTTATCTTGATCATCGATCTCCAATATTCACGTACTCCATCTCCCCAAAGATAGTTTGCTCCTTATGGAGTCGACATAACGCAACAGCAAACATTTCTTCGTGAAGCTAATCAACAAATTTACGAGGTATGTATTAATATATAATTTATTTCGAAGTAGTTTTAATTGACATAATTTGTTTACCATTACAAATATGAGTCACCCTATTATCGACGAAATTCTGACACGCGTTATAAGGACTATTATACCATAGCCGAACTAGATAAATACAATTATAAACATGAACCCATTTCGAAGAACGTCGCTTTTTGTCCATCTGCCATCGTATGTCAAAATGGACATGAATTCACAGCTGAAGAGCCTCGAATGTTTGTGGTCGCCATTTCTCTGGTGCTTTCGTTTGGTTGGTCTTTACCACTACAACAGCACACAGCAAGATAAAGGGTTTTGGAAGTCGTGGCTTAACCCTTGGAAAATTTATTCTGCATTGATGCTTATGGTTAGCGTAGGGGCCTTCATCTGTTATATCTGGCTAGAACATGATTTTAGCAGTAAAGCCAAGATCTATGAGGCCATTTTTCATCTTTTATGTTATACTTATATTATTGAGTATATTTGGACTTTCTTCGTTGCATCTCATTCCTCCTCTAATTTGCGACGCATGTACAAATTGTGGTTAGAATTGAGGTTCTGCTTAGATGATGTTCAAGCTGTGGAGCGAAAGGTTAAGTCTGGCCTTCGGTTGAACTTTTGGGTCACAGGCATATTTACTACCATCTGTCTTTGTAGTGAGTATTAAAGTATAATCTCATTTATCGCACCAATTTTACATTTTGTCCTGCTATGATTGGTTGGAATATTTACGTTTAACTGATTAGTTACTAATTCAACTGAATTCCTCCGCAAATGAAAACAATCAAATTGTTTTGCACTTTAGAAGATAAACGTTCTCGTGTGGAAACGAAGCATCTGGAATATTCTTCTATGGACAATCAAAGTTCTAAACTCACAAAAACTGTTTTGCTTAAATTTCAGTGTACACAATAAAATTTATTCGTATGGGTGACGGTTCCATCTTGATAGACATCCTTCTATTTGGGTTTATCCAATGCCTTATGAGTTTAGCGATTGCCTTTATTGTCCTCATCTGTTTGTCCATTTTGGCGGCAATTTCGACTTTCAATTCAAGATTTACATGGCACCTTAACTCACTATACTCGC
Source organism: Kryphioiulus occultus (assembly GCA_034687865.1). Taxonomy (NCBI): domain Eukaryota; kingdom Metazoa; phylum Arthropoda; class Diplopoda; order Julida; family Julidae; genus Kryphioiulus; species Kryphioiulus occultus. The sequence goes on from JAQGAF010004460.1 coordinate 12,101, forward strand.
TGACAATAAAGCAGATGAGAAGATTGCATTCCACCTACAACTCCTTGATAGAACTGATAAAAGTGTCGGATGATATTCTCCACTTTTGCCTTGGCTATGTCACCATGATGCTTCTGGTTCAAGCAATTTTGCTTCCAACCTATATCATCGTCAACGATGATCCATTCGTTTTGGTTTATGTATGTTGGTGGATTATAACTTTGTGCCTCGCCATGTTTGTGCTTTTTTGGATACCAGCTGAAGTCAATGCAAAGGTAAAAATCCTCCGTTTTATCGTTCCTTTAGTGTATCATCTGTAATTATGATGATAAATGACTGTTTCCGTAGATATTTGCCACCTTTGACGATTTGAGCAGCGTGCATATAAGCAGATTACATCCCAACTTACAACATGAGGTATTTAAGTGAACGAAGTTCTACATCTTTGTTTTGCATGTACATGTACACGCATATCATATGACTCGTAATAGGCAATTTGACAAAGTAATTCATGTGTATATCTTTACTGCGATTTGCATATTTAGCTAATGTTCTTTCAAAATCGACTTGGAAATCGGACATTTGGACTCACTTTCTTTAAAGTGCATATCATAACGCGTGAAACACTCTCTACGGTAGGTACACAAGAGCAAATAAAGGCAATAACCTGTCATCTAACATTTTGTCACACCCTCATCATTTCCCACTTCAGATTACAAGCCTGTATGTATCTTATCTGATCGTCATCTTTCAACTATAATCACACAGTGAAAGCGTAGCACCGAACTGCTGCCGAATTCACCACACCTGACCATTTAATAATGCTTTTTATGTGTTTATGATAATATAAATGATACTCATTTCTTGAAAATGTCCTTTTTTTCATTGAGCTTATTGGATTATACGTCATGTATTTTTCATTTTCATTCAAGTACAGTAAGTGATGCAACAAAAAAAAAAGAAAAAAATCATGTACGTATCAATGTAAAGAAAGATACATATTAAATCGTTAAATGAAAAAGACGCAAAAATTATCACCAAGACGAATGTTTAATTACAGCCATCGAACTGCAGAAGAATGAGTAGATATGTCAGATACAAACTAGCGATCTGTAATAACAAAAACGTGTCCCGATAAAGCTATTTGATAGATTTTTGATTTTCAGTAGTCCTTAAAGAATCAAGTGATTCAAACGTTGCACACTTCGATTCATCATTAATTTCAGAAGAAAAATAGTAAAAATAAGTTTGTCCAAAGATAAGCTAGAAACTCACGGATGACAACATTCCGCTGTTCACCACGTGCATTCTGAATAAGGAAATACCGATGCTGGGCACTCCAAGTCTGTTTTGGAAAAATATCAACTGCAATGGAGAATGACATTTTCAGTAAAAGATTCATGGAGAATCTTGGTGCTGAACCTAGGTGCTGTACCTCGTTCTGAAGTGCGATGGGCAGATCACCAATACGCATTCTGCTCAACTGATCATACGACGAATGGATCTGTCAAAGGTTCATGAAAAGCAATGCAGCAAATCACAATACACACATCCAAAAGAATTTAATATTTTTTAAAAAACGAGCACAAACCGTGTTGTTGATCGCAGAAGTCACCCAGAACAGCATGGCTGTTGTCAGGTAGATGAACATCGTCCACCAAATGCTGGCAGTTTGTGTAAGCTCATCTTTGGCGAGAAAAATATTCGAAGAAAACATGACCACCTCGGTCAAAAAGCCCACCAGATTGAACCCTAGGCAGAAACTGAAGACGTCATCTGCAGCATTGATCAGTTGGGTCAAGAGGCCAAACGTTGACCGAAGTAGCTCCCACTGAGCCTGGTCCATGGGCGATTTCATGAAGATGGTCATCCGTGAATTAAACGCAGAAATGACCGCCAAAATAGAGGCACATACCAGGACGACGAAGGCAATGGAGAAACATTCGATGCCCTCAAGAAGAAACTGGGTCACCTCGTGATATTCATAAGTGCCCTTCACATAAATACTATATGTAAATACTGCAATTTTCATAAAAAAAATAACAGTAAAAGAGTTTTAACACAAAACTGAGCTTCTTTTGTCTAACTGTCATGCTGTCAGACCCAATCAGCCCATGCCATAGTCGTGCGCTAATACCTCGTTCAGACAGGAAGCGTAACTAGTTCGAAAACCTATCGAGTTCGCTTAACGAGTTCGAGAAACGGCATTCCAAAAAAGTGGCGTTCGAACTGCGATCACGTTATACACGGGGCGTGCAGTGC
>JAQGAF010004461.1:0-14339 GCA_034687865.1 Kryphioiulus occultus
GACAGCCTTAAGCTGCAGGATATTCAGTTTAGCAATGATGTTGGTGTCCACCCCAAATGCGGTGCTAATTAACTGCTAAATTTTAATTTTTGGGTTGATGGATTACTCCCCCCTTCCACATGGTATTCATTTACTGATTGTAGGGTACTGAGTTGTATTGAATTGAATTGAATTGAATAGAGATGTTGTTTCTTAGAAATTTCAATGTAGAATGACAAATACACGTACATATCAAGTTTTAAGATTATTACATGTAGTATACAAATAATAGTGATGTACATAATTGTATCATAAAGCGATTGGGAGTGAACATGGAACCTTTAGGAATGCAATGGGTCATAGATTATTCGTTAAGTTGATTATTTTCTTATTATTGATTATGTTTGTACATTTTGGTATCACACATACACGTACATAATCAAGTTTTAAGATTGTTACATGTAGTGTACAAATAATAGATTTTAGTACATATTGTATCATAGAGCCATAAGGAATGAAATGGGTCACAGATAATTTGCTAAATTAATTATTCCTTAAAATTTAATAAGGAATTAGTTTTGAAATATACATGTATTTTTCACAAGTCTGCAAAAGGTTATTGGCATTCCTATAAAGAATGGGTTAAGATACATAATTTTGAAGATATGCAACCTACAGTTCAGCTGATTAATTCCAACCCTTCAAACATTTTCATCTTAATATTAATAAAATCTTAATAAAAATGTTAACAAAATCTTAATAAATTTCTAAACTGTTTGAAAAGTGGAAATTCAGCAGCGACATGTATTCTTACATGTAATTGTGAATTTTTTGTTATTGAAAATTAAGGAACGTCATTTTTAGAAATGACTTTTATCTGCACTTTTTAAACAATAATAGCTATTAAGAAACAATTAAAAACATCATCACCCATTGTACTATAGATCTAACACGTTAGCAAATTTGCTTTGAAAAGCTTTTTAGAAACGTCTATATTGTATCATAGAGCTATTATGTTTCTTAGAAACTTCAATACAGAAATACAAACACAAGTTTTAAGACGATTACATGTAGTATTCACAATTAGGAATGGTCTCAACGTCGAATGCAATTTTAAAAGGTCACAAATAAGTTAAGTTGATTATTTTCTTAAAATTTAGTAAGGGATTAGTTTCATAAGTGGACGCCGGATTCTTGGCATTCCTATAAAGAATGGCTTAAGATACATAATTTTAAACTTCATAAAAATCTTAATAAATTCTTGATTAAAAATCTTAAAAGAAATTCTTACATGTAGTTATAAATCTTAATAAATTCTTATTAACAAATGTTAATAAAAAACCTTTTATACATTTTCATTAACAAATATTAATAAAAAACCTTAATAAATTCGTATTATCAAATCTCAATAAAAAATCTTATTACATTATTATTAACAAATCTTAATAAATTTTTTTAATAAATTTCGAAAATGTTTGAAGGATGGGAATTCAGCAGCTACGCTGTAAGTGGGACCTCTTTAAGATTATGTATCTTTTAGCCATTTCTTTATAAGTTGCTCTTATTAAATGTTAAGAAACGTTATTTTTAGAAGTGATTTCTTTTCGCTGCACTTTTCAAACATTAATAATAGCTATTAAGAAATATTTAAAACACATCACCTAATGTAGATCCATCAGATGTTTTATGACGATGCAGTGTAGAAATAATGGATTTTATTAATTTTTGGACTCATGGAGCCATTAATAATGAACTGAATGCTGAGTGCATTTTTTAATGGACCGAGTTTCAACTAATGTATTAAGTGATTTTTATCTTAAGACGTTTTAAAATTAGTTTCTGATAATTCGTACATTTTTCGCAAGCAACTCAATAGCTGGCAATCCCCGCAAGCAACCGTGTATGCAGTGATTGCCTACCTTCAGGGATTAAGACAAGCTTAAGTCCAAATTTGCAAAATAATTTATTCAAAATGTTTTCTACGGCTTATCAAGAAAGCTATACAGGGTATATACCGTCAGGCACAGTCAGGGAAATGAAATGTGGTCAGGGAAAGTATGGAAATTCAGGTGGAGGTTAGGAAAATTCTAAAATTCACCATTTCTGGAAATTTGTTGTGGCAAAAAGATTTTGATTGCATAAGTATCTCATGAAAAGCATTAGAAAAGCTGTACTTGTGATCAAATTTCACTATCATTTCTTATCAACATAATTAATTTTCCTTATGAAAAATTCACCTAAGATGCATTATTTTTGTTATAAAAGTTTCGCCTGTCGTTTCAGCCATTACGAAGAATTTTTTTAATATATCAAAGAATTCCTCAAAAATGCAGTGTTTCAGATCTTGTGGTTTCAACCACTAGTGTTCGCATCGTTATTAATATTAATACATTAAAAATCCAATATTTCTTCTAATTTTTCAAAAATTTCGCCTATGGCAGTCTCTTAATTTTTAATATTATTATTTATTTTTACAAAATTGTGGGCTAATTCCATCATTTCGTGATCAGATCTATAATTTATCAAATTTCCGTCATATGGTATATTGGCTTGGCTCAAATCTGTAAAAATTGTTTCTTAAAATTGCCTGGAAACTTTCCAAAAAGTGTCTGGAAAACCTGGAAAAGTCAGGGAGATTCCATTGAAGATTTGGCAAGTCATTCTGACAAAAAAAAATACCAAAATATAGTTAATCGTAATGTTACAGGTATAGTAAATTTTAATTACATGTGACATTTTTTATTTGATAAGTCATGGAAATTGGTCAGATTTGGTCAGGGAAATTGAGTTGCAAATTTTGGTATGAACCATGCATTGACTTCACTTTTGGAAAAAAGTAATGAAACAAACAAGCCTTCGTCTGATGCTTTATTTAGCATTATGCGTTAAGAAAAAAGCCTTGAATAAAATCGATACATTTTAATTATACCGCGTACAGTGGTGTTTTTATTAATTATCTGATGAACATGAAATAGGAGTTTTTCAAAGGAGAATGTTCCCTATCGTGTTTCTCTTAGGTGCACATCCCCTTCCCAATTCAAGATGGCGGCAATCTGGCGGTCATCCGGTCAATTTATTCGAAAATACACGACAGTTATTTATTGCGACCAGTCATCCTGCACTTTTGAATTGGTCGAGTTCGAGGAACATGTAAAATACATAACGGATAATTATTCTAGGTGGGTTTAATCAGCGTTTTTAGATTACATCAGTTTTATTGATAGCAATAGTACATCCTACTGGTCGCTGCAAAATACATGTACAATGGGGATGCTTAATAATGATAACAATAAGGGTAAATATATGCACAATAGATTTGTTAAGGCTCCAAACTAAACAGTACATTTTGTGGGCGTGTAAAATTGGAAGAAATTTTCATTTGTAAATCGATAAATTTACACAGGCATCTCATGGCTTCTAGGTATTTGGTCTCACATATAATATTCAGAAAAATAAATACAAATGTAGGCCTAAATATTGCATACATTCTCCTGTTGACACCTCGGTACCTTTCACTTGACCGCTACAGTTCGGACAATGGGCAGCCAACCAAAATGCTTCACTAAAATAACACAAACACCTCAAGTGGCGTAACCGTTTTTGTTATTTACATACATGTAGCCAACTATCCAAACATGGTGTTAAATATTGATCCTCAACTCTTACCCTGACAAGACCACTAAGTTTTAAATATGGAGGCAATCGATTATAAATATTAGCATGATGTGCTCGAAATAGTGCGTACAGGATGAGTCAAAATTCTGTATCCATTGGAATATATTGGGAAGAGTTTTAAGGTTTTGATATTAATTTCAATTCAACTCAGTACCTCACTATCAGTAAAATAAGTACCGTATAGTAGGGTTATGTGCACTAATGGGCGTTTTTTTATGAAATTATTTTCGTAAACTTTGACAACAATTTTTTCCAACGTCATTCCGTCATTGTCTCGAAAACCATCAAAATTATGGTTACATTCCCAATTACAAATTTGTAGGGCACTCTGTTATTAGTGGAGAACACATAATTTGTATCTCGAATGTTGTAAACTTTCCAAATTGAACAAAAAATGCTTAGGAAAAGCAATAAAACAACGTCTTTGTTCAAACATTGCTACGAAATAGCAACCCTGTTTCAGGTTTATATATTGTTTTACATGCAGCTGAAGCTCAATACGTTTGTACTGATACAGAATAAAAAATCACATTTGTTGAAACATTGCTACGAAATATCATTTTAGGTTTAATTTCAACATACTTTTCTACATGTACTGATTTTTACTATTGTACTGATAATGAACACAAATCATATAAGGAAAATAATGCAACATTGCTACTAAACGTCATTCCTGTTTCAGGTTTGAAGATAGTTTTTTATTTGACAATAAATACATTTCTACCGATTTATCATTGCATTAAAGTCAAATGGTTGATTATTAGGAAAGCAAAGTGACCAATGTTGCATCGTTCACAAATATTGATGTGTTTTCTGCTTGAAGTATGGTCTGCTAATTGTTGAGTGGAAATGTTGCCTTAACTTTGACGATTTAACAATGGTAATGCAATGACCTTGAATGACCTTTCAAGATCATCGAAATTGATTGAATTGGAAGTGCCACAACTGACTTGATGTTGCATCAAAATCTCAGCCTCTCCACCCTATCCTTGATTCACCCTGTAAACATCCCGTTGATGATCTTTAAAAGTTGAAAACGCTGCTAAATGACTCCGAATTTAAATAACGAGCAATTATTTTTTCTCAAAAAGTGTAAATCCAACTGGGTTTGGGAATTATCGAATTATCGAATTAATGAAATACTTGAAATTTAACGTAATTAACCCTTTGTGACATTTCGTCCAATTTTTTCGGGCATAATTATGTCGCAAATATTGGCCTAAGTGTCATAAAGGGTAAAATTCAGCTTCGATTTTATTGAATTGGAGTAGATAAAATTTGTAATGTGAATCAGCTTTCTGAAAATGGCATCCTCATTGCTGTCCCTGACTGCTAGCAATCACTGCTGGCCTGCATGTCATTTGAATCGACTTCGTACAAGGGGCAAACCAGCAATCATTTGGACCAATAATAAATGCAATATTAAACATGCAAAGTGTGTGTATTCAAGCCTCATAATCTACACTAGGTTAACTCCGAATATGGTGGAATCCGACATTAGCATTGCTTACCATTTACTGGCCCTGCCCTTTGCCTATTTTCGTTGATATCGATTGACCTTTTCATAAATGTGATCTTCATGAATGTGGCTGATGAGTTTGATATTGAGGATGACGTTATATTATGCATTTTCCTGTATATTTCTGCATGTTCTCAGAAAAAAATAACCACAATTTATATCTTAACTTTCCAAGAGTATTTGAACATGTTTTGTGCAATTTGAAATAATTCGTTTAATATTGCAAATTTAACTGCTACAAAAAACAGGCATGTGACCAGTGTGAAAAAAATGTGAAAATGTAGACCCTTGTGTGAAAAATGTGAAACAATGTGAAAAATTGGGTAAAAGTGAAAATTTGTGTGAAATTCATTTCCAATGATTTTTGGAAATTAATTTCACAAGAAATCCAGCTTAAAACATAGGAATTCCCCTTCATCCAGGCCCTTAATTTCATAAAAAAACCTGCTAAAATTTGGTTATTTTTATCAGTTTTTAAATTGTCTGCGGCGCTCTTTCGAGAAACTTAAAAATCTTAAAAATTCTTAAAAATCATTTCCATGAAAATACACTTGAAATCCATTTTTGGTCGAATTAAAAAAATGGATATTAAACATTGATATTAAATTTTACAACATAATTGTTTTAGAAAAGCAAGCTGAAATTAACTATTTGTGGTCTAGTTTTGCAAAAAAAAATACCTATGGCGTTCTCAATATCATAGGTGGGTCGTGTCCTGTAGTTTTGGATGAACTTTTATAGCTCTTAAAATAGGTATTTTTCTAAAATATATCTTAAAAATATGAAAACTCAGATATTTTCATGTGAAAAATGTGAAAAAAACAGATTTTCAAAAAAAAAACAGAATTGCATGTGAAAAAAATGTGAATAATATCAGATTGTTGGATGCGAGAAAATGTGAAAAATTGTATACAAACTGGCCACATGCCTGAAAAAGACAATTGGCCATTTCCATTCTTGAATTCTGTTAATTCCACTTTACATTTGATTTTTTAAAAACGAGCAATGACTACTAGCTTGGGTGCTTTGCTTGGCTACTTGTCTAAGGATTGTTCAATGCATGCAAAATCAAGTATGTCGATGTCGTTAATTAAAATGGTCGTCTTCTACTAATCTATTTAACATTTATGAAATGCAAATTTGGCCCATTTTGAAAGGCGATAATTAGATCTGATGAGCCAATATGGCACCTGAGCATAATACTTTCGGATATCTTTTTTTTTTAATTCTCCAAGCGTTTCCCATTGGATTGACCGCTGAACATCGAAGCTATAAAATGCAGTTTAATTACAAGTTTCAAATTGCTCACCGTGTATGCAATCAAATGAGAATTCGGTAAATCCGTTTATTATATTTACACGTATATGTTATGCACGCTCAAGTATATACATGTACCTGTATGTATTTACAAACATGTAATAGCTGTTTGATCCATTGCGATTTTTTTTAGAATGAAATCCTGTTGATTTTGATTAATTCGTAATCATTAATTGACAATTTTTTTATTTCAATGAATTTTAAGAATTATGTTTAACACATTTAATAACTGCTCTTCAAATTATGGTATTCTTACGTGATTTAACGTATTTTTGTTTGTCTTAAAAAAATCGCAATTTGTCATTCTTATAGTAAATTTCTAAACAATATTAAGCTAATTTCAGTATCTGTAAAAACGGAAAGCATCAGTGATTAGTGTGCTAATTATCGGCTCGCCTTATTGTTCTTCTACATTTTTTTCTACAAGAAGCCGATAATATTTTATGACGTAATGAAAGCAGCTTGATCTAGGTCGTACTTGTAAATACCACACGCTGTTGCTCAATACAAGTAAATGTACTTAAGCTTATAATGCGATTGGGTAATCTCAATAAAATTAAGTTTTGTAGTTTTTATTTAATTTCAAAAACATACGTCTGGTAATCGTAATTAATTATCTGTTGGTATCGTTTGAAGACAAACTTAATTCAAAACTATTACTAATAACATTAATCAATTTGCGCAATTCAGGCTAATTTAACTGGAATTAAACTCAACTGACGTTTTTTAATTAACATGTTAAACCAGTCAGCAGTCCAGTCAGTAATTAGTACTTTATTATCACTTGAGCGACTTTGCACCCACCCTGTAGATCTGTCACAATGCAGTGTTACTCGTTTTGTGCTTTATTACAACTTTTTTCGCAATTTGTTTTTTGCAAAATTGTTAAAAAAAAATAATTCATAAAAGAGACGACAGTCACAAATCACCCTTGATATTTATCAGAAATAAACAGAAATGCATGTAAATGTATTTGTGGTGAATGTACATGTCCTGTCAAAAATGCAATAAATAGAGTAAATTATCAAAGGGATTTGACTTAAACCGTGTTAATTATCGAATGTATTTTGGATAGATAAAACTTCACATTTACCAGAAATAACTACAAATTTATATATTTCGCGCAATTGTGCACTAAATCAAGTTAATGGACGCAGGGATTTCAGGTCCAGGGTGATTTTTTTTTTAGTTTTCGCTTCGCATGTATTTGGAAAAAGTCAATAAATCGTAAACAAATCGTTCAAATTCCATCAATAATTCATAGGGTTTTACTTCATTATATGACAAGATGTCAAAGCGAACGATAAATCAAATTAATTGACAAGCAAAATTTCCCATTTTGAAAAATAACAAATTGCTTTTTTACAACTCTGCCAGTTACAGCTGTCATAAAAGTCAATGAAAATTAACCGAAAAATCTATCAAGTTGAAAATAAATTTTACACTAAACGTCAAAGTCTGAAATTACTGCTTGAAGTATATACATGTAATTAATTGCTGTGTGGTTTACTGCATTTTTCACAGATCTACAGGGTGGGTGAAAAGTCACCACTACAAAATTATGTGATTTACTGAATTTTGACGGATCTACAGGGTGGGTGAAATGTTCTGCAGGTTGGTCGAAAAGTCACTACTGGACAGTTAATTGCTTTGTAGTTTACTGAATTTTTGACAGATCTACAGGATGGGTGGAAAGTCACTAATGGAAAATGAATTGCTATTTTTTCTTTTTGCATTGTAACGGATCTACTGGGTGGGTGAAACGTCACTTCTGGATAATTAAGTGATGTTTAGTTTACTGCATTTTTGACTGATCTACAGGGTGGTTGAAAAGTTCTGCAGGGTGGGCGAAAAGTCACGACTGGACAGTTAATTGCATTGTGGTTTACTGCATTTTTTGACAGATTTACAGGGTGGATGAAACGTCACTACTGGATAATTAATTGCTATGTCTTTTACTATATTTTTGAATGATCTACCAGGTGGGTGAAAAGTTATGCAGGGTGGGTGGAAAGTCACTACTGGACAGTTAATGTCTTTGTGGTTTACTGCAATTTTGACAGATCTTTGACACTACTGGAAAATTATTGACATATTTGCTTTTGCATTGAGAAAAATCTACTGGATGAAAAGTCACTACAGAAAAAGTTATCGGTTATGTGGTTTACTGCATTTTTGACAGATTTACAGGGTGGGTGAAACGTCACTACTGGATAATTGATGTGTGGTTTCTGTATTTTTGACAGATCTTCAGGGTGAGTAAAAAGTCACTCTTGGTAAATTAATCGCCGTTCCATTTCCTGCTGTTTGGCAGAGCTACAGGGTGGCTGAAAAGTCACTCTCCGTTGTAAATGGGCTACATTTTTTTTTGCAAATGTCTTTATTAATAGTGTTGAGATTACCCCGACGCACTTCACGAATGTACATTTTGACGATAGAAAATTGTTCGAGGGGGGGTTAAGGGGAGGAGGAGGCTATAGTAGGAAGCTGGCTATGTTCTGTGTAGGTCCCCTTTGAGTATTCTGGTGAAGGTCTTCTTGAACTGCTGATTGGCCAGCGCGTAGCAAAAGGGGTTAACAGGACTGTTAGCGTAACAAAGGAAATAAGCGAAATAGAACACGTGGTGGTTGACGCAACCCGAACCGCAAAAGCCCACCACCAGGGCCAGGATGTGGTAGGGCGTCCAACAGATGAAGAACGCCCCAAGGATGAACGATATGGTCCGAAGGGCCTTTCGGGCCCTGTTTTCGGACTTCGATTTCTGTCTCTCCCTGTCCCTCCTCCTCCTACCTCTCATTTTCAGTCTCTGACCAATGGAGTTGACCAGTTCCTTTTTGGCCGGTTCGGCCACGGTCACCTCCTTGACCGACCCTGCCTTGGACGCGCAACCGCCAGACTCGTGGTCAGAGTCTTCGCCTTTGGCCACTCGAGTGACCGTCTTGCTGTCGGTCAAGCTGTCCACCTGCGTGTCCACCATGGCCACGTTGTTGGCCGTGGTTGTATTGCTGGGACAAGTTGCGTTGAGGTCATTGGGTCGGGTGGAAGCGGCGACGTCCGGCACTGAGTGGACACTGTCCATCCTGGCGGGCACGGAGCGGGCACTGTCTACCCTGCCACCAGGGTTCGGGCTGCCCGAGGGCGAGGGGATGACCACCGAACTCTCGTCCATGAAGCGAAGGTCGGCGGTGTCCAGTATGATGAGGATGTCCCGACTGAGCAGGGCGTTGACCGGCTTGAGGTCCAGAGACGTGGGAGGCCGAGGCTGCTTGACCTCTGGAGCAAGGGGCACAAGGCCCTTCAATGGATCCTCCTTGGCTGGCAGCTGCTTGCCGTTAGGACACCGGGCCGGGGAAGAGGTCAGAAGATCCGTGGCCGGCTTGCTGACCGGCGACGTTGTGGGCAAGGCACTTGACCGGGCTTTGGTCGGCGGCGGAGGATCGATCTTGGGGATTTGGGTGTCCGGGTTGCTGTGCTTCTTGTCCCCACCCCGCTTGCCCTTCGAGTGAGCCTTCCGCGTCTTGCCCGCCTTGGTCGTTGTCCGTTCCTCAGGCTTCTTGTCCTTTTAATGAGAAAATTGATGTTCGTTAGCAAAACACGACCCGAAGAAAACTATACACAACCGTATACAGTTAAACCCCTTTAGTTGGACGTCCCATGGAATTAATAGAAGTTGAAACCCCTCTAAGTGGGACACCCCATACCATAACATTAATGGGAAACCCCCTTAAGTCGGACACCCCATACCATAACATTAATGGGAAACCCCCTTTAGTCGGACACCCCATACTCTTAAGTTGGACAGTGTTTCACGCACCACCGGCAGGGAAAATCCCTTTATATCGCACAAAATGTGCTACCAGGTTTTAGGGTTATACCAGGCCAATGGGAGTCCCACCCTGGTGGAAAGGTTAGTATGGATCAGTATAAAATTCATAGTGATATCTGTACATATTTACTGATACATGTGAATGGTAATGTTAGTATAAATTTTACTGATATCAGTTCGAGTTATACTGGCGAGAATTAGTGTGACCAGTACACTTGCACAATGTTCGTGAAGTTATTGGACATGTATAGTACAATTGCAACTCTCTCTGTTGAGATTTATAACCTGGAAAAAATGCAATTAAATTTGACTGCAAACATTTAAAATCACTATCCACCTTTTTAGTTGCAACAGCTGATATCGCTATGCTATTACTGACACTACTGGAAACTAGCGATACTTTAGTGATACCAGTATATATCACTACTTAACACTATGGATCAGTATACAGTATTTGTATTAGTGGTATTAGTACAGTATGGACTGTAGTGACATAATTATCCATCAGTATACTATCAATACTGATATTAAATGTCAGCATGTATCTTCAGTTTTCTTGTGTGAATTAATAAGGAAATCTGAATTCTCTCGTGGGTATTTGTGCAAATAATTTCATTTGTCCTTCTCTAATAAATGTCAATCCATATATCAGCTGTTATGTCATGCAGACACTGATTATGTAACTGATTATGTTAAATCCAACAATTCAGCTTCAAATATTCAGTTAATCGACTCGTAATAAAGATGACAGGTAATAATATTGATATTACTATGTGTAGTAATTGTTATAGTGATATTACTAACCATAATATCATCATCATCATCATATAGTGATGTTAGTATCAATGCTGATTTTTATATACTGACATCAGTAGTACAAAAAACCACTATTCATCACTATATATAGTAGTGATATCAATAATAGGGTTACGAGATACATCTTGAATGACCTTGAACTAACTCGCTACACTATCGTTATCACTTTTGACATATTTACGCTGTAATTCATCGCAACATTTAACCAAATCTATTCAAATTTTTTTTAATAATTTGTTTTCGCTAAGCATTTGCATAATTACACAAAATTTCTCTAATTTTCGCCAAATTTGCGATGTTTTATGCAGTTTTTTTTTTGGTTGTTACTTTACCAACGTATTCCTGACAGCCATCTTGGTTACGAATAAAAGTGATGGATCTCTGGGTGTGTATGGATGATTCATAAATTCCTAAGGTTTTTTTTTCCGTTTTCCCCAATATACAACATATTTTGCGCGTCATTGAAAACAAAAGGGGTATTTGATCGTGGGAAATGTCCACAATTTAATTGTCGCTATATTCCTAACCGGTATATGGTAATCGCGTTGGTGGCGCTCCCTTCGATGCGAGTAAACGAGTCATTGGCATCGAGGTTGTCGCACTCGCTTTTCAAAACTGGATGGAAATTCAAATTAAAAAAAATTTCGATTCAAACATCATTCGTTCGTTGAAGATGCACCGCGATACATAATAAAATGGCGAAGAAGAGAAGAAAAAAAAACGGGTCTTATCTTATCCTTTAATGCGCTTTTTCTGATTTCGAAACATAATATTTATAGTTGCTACCTGTCTGGCGATGAACGTAAATCAATAATAGAAATAATAATCGTAATACATTTAAAAAAAATAGTTACTCAAATTTTATTTATAAAATAAATTCAAAAACTAATAATTACACAAATTTTTATGAAAAATTTTTATGAATAAATTCAAAAATTACTCAAATGTTATTTATAAAATAAATTCAAAAAATTACTCAAATTTTATTTTTAAAATAAATTCAAAATATAATAATTACACAAATTTTATTTATAAAATAAATTCAAAAATTAATAATTACACAAATTTAATTTATGAAATAAATTCAAAATATAATAATTACTCAAATTTTATTTATAAAATAAATTCAAATAATTACTCATTTTTTTTTATAAACGCCTCGTCTCCAAAAAATCTCGAAACAGTGTTGATACTGTATCTGTTCTGAAGTAATTTGCCAGAAATGAACATTATATACGTAGGAAAAATAATAATTAAAAATTAGTTTATTCCATAAACGGGAAAAGGAGATACATGTACAGTAGATGTTGCGTACAAGTTAACACTTACACATACCATGTCATACAATAAAATCATTTATTTCTATTCATTTAGATTCCATTTTATTTAAATTCTGTTCTATTTGTGAATTCTATTTACATTCACAATTAAAATACTAAAGGTACATGGGCTGATACGTTCAACTCATGCAAAAAAAAAACATTGTTCAGAGTGGTTTTATTAACGAAATTCAATGTGTGGATCAAGCTCATTCCAAATTCTACCCACTACTAAAAATTATACCAAAAAATGGTATCAACCCTGAGCATATTTATCATTTTCATTAAAGCATTTTTTGTTTAGAAAAATTAAGTAAACAGAAAAGCCAACCAAAACTAAATTCAAGGAGAAATTAAACACCAAAATGCCAAAACAATATTTTTAACGAATGTTTGATGTTACTTTCAACTTTTTTTTTAACATTTTTAGGATGTGCTAATATACGATACCCTTCGAACATGAGATACGCGTACTCCCGTTATTTTGGCAACAAAAATCGACAATACGTTAACAGGATCCTTGAACTGAAATAACGAATTTGGAGTGAATGAAAAACAATGTAATTTCAAAGATTAAACGAAAGCGAAAGTAGCTTCGAACTAATGAATGACGATAAGATTATTGAAACAATGAGGTTTTGGATGAGAACTGAGGGATTCCCATAAAGTATATTTTCAAATGAAATAAACGTGAGAAATGATGAAAACACGAATACACTCCTCGTAATTATAGCTAGATTAGAAATTTAGGTCACTGGCTTAACATTCTCTGAATTTACACGCGATGGATAATATTCACATAAAAATTATTGCGCAAAAAAAAAAAAAATATGAAGATGAACGTTATATCGGGATACCACGCATGCTTTCTGTATGGATTTTGTAATTTTTTTGAACGTATAAAACACGAATTAAAATTTGTAAAATTCGTAACAAAGAATAAAGCATAAAAATATTTTTTTATGTATGACGTCGTCTATAATATTGTCTTAGTATTAGTTAATCGTGAGCAATCCCTTATGGAAAAAAGATATATTTTTTTGGATATATTATCCTTATATTTAAAATATACCAAAATCCATTAATTGAACATGTATGAAATATGTCAAGTAAATATGATGAATATTTATCATAAAAATATGAAAAATAAATGCTGAATATATTTGAGATACCCGCTGCAATATATTACTAATATATTATAGCGGGTATCTGAAATATATGGGTAATAATGTATATTAGAAATGCTTTTAAAATATGCGTAATATATTGTATCACGTGTAAAATAAATATATGGGGAATATATCGCACATATTCGCACGCACAATTCTTCCATTAATGTGACATACATCGCTGTATTCATTATGAAAAACATTCTTAATATAATATGAATATAGTTATATTATCAAAATATTTGTCATATATTACAAATATATTTCCTTTTTTTAAACTATATGTTAAGAATATATAGCGTTATATTTAGAATATATTACTCGCGTATAATTTTTACTAATGAGAAGTATTACATTAAATAAATATATTTCCAGATTTGTTTTGCATAAATATTCTGGTAGGAATATTTGACGTACACATACATTATATTTATAATATATTAAGAATATATATTCCATAATATTTTAGGAATATATTCTCAATAAGATATCGTAATATATAACGAAAAATATCTTCCTAATAATAATTGTCTTCTTTATATATTATTACCGAAATATTTGTCATATATTACAAACAAAATTCCTTTTTTTAAATATATATATCTGTATTAAGGGACATCTCGCTTGTGATCGGTGATTGTAGAATTGTATATACTTGAGTCTCGATCAAATTGGATACAAACTTTATTAATAAACAAAGATGCACGACGTTTCGGAGA
>JAQGAF010004462.1:0-14337 GCA_034687865.1 Kryphioiulus occultus
TGATATAATCCAGCTTTATAAATGTATATGGCGTTTTATAACACGTTATATAACAAAGTTAAAAACTAAATTTGTTACATAGCAAAGTTAAAAATTCAATTTGTCATACAACAATGTTTTGTGATTACCTATATGGATAATCTGATAACTTGAACAACTTTTTCTCGTTGTACACATTTTAATTTTTTGAATCAAAACTTGTATCGGGATTAATATTAACCGTGTCATGACTGCTCTCATGGGAGGCTTTTGTGATCTAAATTCCCATACTGTACTTAGAACATATTGGGAACACATTTTAAAAGCATGAGGTCATTTAACAGATCACATAACATGCTTTGATATCATCTATATTTGTGGAAAATTGTGATCCAAAAATGCATGCGTTTAGCGTCCTTAAGGTGACTTTTCGATTTACAATGCACAAAATGTTAATACCACGTTAATACAACGCTAATGCCTTGATATAATCCAGCTTTATAAATGTATATGGCGTTTTATAACACGTTATATAACAAAGTTAAAAACTAAATTTGTTAAATAGCAAAGTTAAAAATTAAATTTGTCATACAACAATGTTTTGTGATTACCTATATGGATAATCTGATAACATGAACAACGTTTTCTATGTGTACACATTTTAATTTTTTTAATCATAACTTGTATCGGGATTAATATTAATCGTGTGATGACTGATCTCGTGGGAGGGACGTGCATACAGCTACTGCTGACAAAACCCGAAAATTATCCATCATTTATCATCATTACAGTGCTGAAGCTCACCGTTCAACCTCTATTTAAGCTAATCCTGGAGCACTCATCCTTGAATGCCTATTATATTCGTTGAAATTTAGGGGTTGGCGCAAAAATCACGAACATTAATTCCTGCTCAAATTACTGATAAAACAAGACTGTTGTAGCCAATGAGAAGGGCACAGAAAGAGCTGACAACGCATACAAATATCGTGCTAATAATTCATAAAAACATCGACAGAGGCCACCTTTTTAAGACTGGATTTTGGTATTTTGGTGCAGCTCATTCTCCACAATGTACAAAGTCTCCTGGCATCGATTTGCTGGAAGACGACCGAGCATTAATTAGCCACTACTTTGCATTAAGTAACTGGCAATTAATCATCGAGTCTTTATGATGAAAACAGCTTGCTGAGCAACAATGCGATAGCGACTGGCAATTTCGACAACACAATGGCTAAACGTTCGCAAAAAAAAATATGTAAATTTCGAGAAAAACTACGACTTTGCTTAATGAGAGTTTTGCACGAAGGTATATGCGTAATAATGAATTTTTTTATTTCAGGTAATATATCAGAAGCAATTCGAAATTAACCGCAGGGTGCATCATCGATTAAGGTGCAAACGAGAATTAACCACAACAATAATTTTGGCGAAAATAATATGGCTTGGAAACAGATGACCCAATGACCATTAAGCTTCCCAGCCAATTTTTCAAACGAAATTGTAATAACTTTGCTAGGCAATTAAGTTTGGAACTTTTGGGCTATATAGAATAACAGAGTAATTTAATTGATATCGTTCATCAAATCCTGTGCTAATCCGAACATAATGTTTGCAACCGACCACTAGTGCACCACTGGCCAAGCGTGTCCCAATCAATAAATTGACTTTTCACAGAAAATTAATACGTCAACAACGAGCAATTTTGAACTATGATTGTGTCACAATGGGAACTTGTTCTACAAATTGTGCTTCGTATTCAACTAACTCGTAATATTATCGTACTTTGCTCAAAACGTTTGTTAAAAACAGCTACTACCAGTATACTACTAACATACTAAACCAGTATGCCTTCCAGAAAGCTATAAACAAGCACAACAATAAAAGAAATAATATTAGTTCCCAGAGATATTCATGTCAACAAATGCCGAACTATAATTCTGTCACAATAAGAATTTGTCCTTCAAAATGAACTTAATATTCAACTAACCTGTAATATTATCGTATTTTGCTCAAATATCTGCAAATTCGTGAAAGTATTGGGAAAGCATTTTTTTACAGTTAAATACAAAAGTGAGTTGTAGCTTGACCATGATAATGACTGTACTAATTTGTTAAAACAAAATTTTATGATTTTTCCATGGTAATATTCTCAATTTACCAGGTTCAAAAACGTATTTTAATGACTAAATACATATATTTATATATCTTAATGGTGATCAATACACAGCATTTATTACAAAATATATTTTAGTTTAAACAAAAATTTAATAATGAGAATTAAGAATGGCGAAAATTAAAAGGAATAAAATGCCAATACTGAAAAATTGCAGGTTAAACTTCAAATCCCTTGAGTTTTCAGGTTTTTCAGGTTCAATGTTAAACTTCTGTGCATTGGTCGTTTTCATCACAATATTAAATCCATTTGGTAATGTAAACAAAAATGCATTTCACTGATGTATTTTACAATGCATTATAAAATATACTGACTCGTGTATTTCACGATGTATTTGAAACTACAGTATATACTTACAAAAGTTAAGTGTGCAGCATAGAATGGAATAAAATTGGTGCAGTTTTGAATTTTAAACTATTTCATTGCCAGTTCTAATTTATTTATTGAATATTTTAGATGTTTTTTTAAATCCAGAATTGGGATGTTTTCTTCAATACACATGAACTAAGCATACTTTACAACGTGCATTACACAACACATTTTTCAACACAAATAACACATCACAAATTGCTTTCCATAATGCATTACAAAATCATTACAACACATTTTAAAGTGCATTCGGAAACGCATTTGCAAATATGCTTATAAATACAGTGTGCAGCTAAATTTGTCTCATCCTACGGACATTTTAAAATGTATTTTCCAATGCATGTCTTATAATGCATTTCTAAATGCATTACCATTACACGTTATGTTATAATGGGTATATTTATATTATATTTTTACAAAAGTTCGTCCAAGAAACTCACAAATTGAATCTCATACATGTACGTTTCCAAATGCAGACACTTTTGATCTGGTTTTCTTTCACATTTCCAATTACGTCAGGCGTGCAGACTCGAAAGTTGATTTTATATAATTAGCTTTAATGCGCAGAAGCAAATTTGGAAAACTTTCTAATTGAATTAGTCTCAGTTTTCTGGGCTTTACATAAGTGCGCGAAAGCAAATTTAGCATAAATGATTAAGAAGACCAGATGAAGTCGAGTGTGTAAAAATGTTATCGGACGAATTAATTGATGGCTACGTGTGTGTGGTTTGTTTCATTTGGCGATAAATCACAAATGGCGCTTCCTAATTCACCTGGCACATTTTAAATGTCGAAATTTCCAACCATGCAGACAACTTCTTGACAGTAGCTTTCACATTTATCACAATTAAATTTGCAAATGCAATTACTGCACACGCGTGGATAGCGAGTGATATTAGATTATAAAAAACACGTGGCCCAGCATATCATGCCAGTTGAGCAAACACAAAGTTTTCCCTGAAGTATTACGCCAATAAGTAACACATTTGGCGGATAAATGAGAAAAAGCACACGCGACCTGCAAGATAAAGGTACTGAAAAGCGACTATTACATCGTCAAGGTGACCTACAAAAATGTAATGTGCCAAAAAAAGGTTATGGCGAAGTGTATTAAAAATCCCATATAATGGCATCTGTAGCTGCCTGCCACATTTATAAATTCACCACCAAAATCCAATTTCGCTCTTCCCATATGCATGGCAAATAGCACAGAAATATACATAAAACGTGTTATTAGATGCACCAAAACGAAGTGTAAAATGATTTTAAGACTGTCCTCAAAATTACGTTTTTGAGTGCTCATCATGCAGTGACAACTTTCATTTGCCTTATAAGAAAAGTAATAATGTAACAACGTTTTTACTTGAACAAATTATCATAACATGCCATCATGACAACGATTCTTAGTAATGATAGCATGTTAGGACTAATTTGTTTTAGTAAAATGAAAATAAATTTAATTAAAAATTTCTTTGACATTCAGCATGTAAAATTCAAAAATAAATCTCAATTGTAAGGAAAAGATTCAATTACAATTTGAAAGCAGAAAACAATAAATAGCTCAGATATAATGTAATTAAGTTTAATAATTATGTTGACATTCAATATGATTTCATTTAAAAAATAAACTGACTAGGTAAACCTTGCAAGGAATGTATAAAAATGAATTTAAGTTCATAATATCGACACTATTTACACATTCAAACTTTATTCAAACATCATTCAAACTACATGTTGATGAAATTCAGTACTGCATAAGAAAAGTCATCTCTGAACCACTTTTTCCATAGGCAAGTTTCGACTTATTAAAGACATACTTAAGACATTGTATCTCAAAAATATCCACACTTGTCCATATATACTTGAACATTACAGTATCATCTGTACTCTAGTTTGAATATTAAAGAGTATCATTGTCAAATTATGACGTAAACCAACTAAAAAACCTCAGTATCTTGCTTCTTGGTACATTAATTCTTATCATCACAACAACAACCTTAATTTCTTGTTCACTGTAAATGCACATTTTATATAGATTACTAAAATAAGTAACTTTTGTTTTAATAATCTGCATAACATTTGCTATTAAGAAATTCAGTTTATTGATCTGATGCCACGAAGTACACAATTGTACCCCTTTAACTGTATAAAAATTTGCATTTGAGAAATTAATTCTATTGATTTTATGATAAGTACACAAAACTTAACTTGGCTTAAACTGTTTAACTAATAAACCAGTACATACAAGTTCATCATCGTTATTTTCGGAAATAAACACTATGCATTATTCAGTTCGTCCACCCCCATGTGCCCTCCAAGTTTTAAAAATTCAAGATGGCTACTAGGACCCTTTAGACTCCCCTAAAGCTCAGAATGATCAAGTAGGCAAACAGCGCAAAACAAGAGGGAAAAACAGGGCAAATAAGACGAAAAACTGATTTTCTTGCACAGACTATGAGTATTTGTTCGATCAATGGGCCCGCTTTGGCCTGGGGCCATAAATCAGGAGCCCAAATCAGATTTGGTCTGATATTCACCGAAAATCATTTCGCTGAGATGAGTCATGATGGAGGCATAAAACATCGAGATTAATCCGGCATGTTGATGCAGGCATTGGTAGAAACATTATCTGAAATGTACACAATGGTTTGGGCAGGGGCCATTGAGGAGCGAATGGCAGGGCCAGGGGCATTCAGCACATTCAGTGCGGTTTTTCTGGAAATGTGAGAGAAAATCGAAATCTTATTTCTTTCTATTAACGACGTTTTTTTGCCCTATCGTGACAATAAAAGGAAATCAATGAAGCGGTCCAATTGAAAAGTGCCTTTGCCTGTCCATCCATATACCTGTCAGTGAGTGGGGAGAATTGGTCAAGGGGTCAGTTATCGCACCTCGGAGACCCATGCTAGCGAAACTGCTATTTCATCCCGAATTTCAGGCACCTAATAGCAACATGGGAGCCATGCAGATAAAGATATGACAAATTTTAAATTGTGTGAAATGGGCTATAATGGATGATGGCGAAAATGGGGGAATGGCGAAATTGAGACATTTCTGATTTGGTGGAGAGAGGAATAGTGAAATTCAACTCCATGTTCAGTGTTTAGTGGAATCGAAACTCGATCCTAAATACTTCCCCCAACTACGAAAATCAACCCCAAAAATCATGGCAAATTTCATGAAATTTGCGAGGATGTAATACGTTTACATTAAACCATTTGTCAGATTTATGACAAAGCCACCCAATATTCAATCGTTTATTAACTGTTCTATTCAGGTTTGTTGTTTCACAAGGTCTGGTTAGAAGTTTACATGTACAAGTCGTTATCAATGGAACACTTAAGGGATTTTCAAGTCTAAGAATTCAATAAATAAACTTATCAAAAAACTAAAGTTTTGTCTTGTTTTACTTACTTTTGCAATAGCTTTAATAAACAAAATAAAACTAAGTTTAAGGGCTATACTTGTATACTTTTCATAAAATCAATTACCTTAATTTCTCAAGCAGTTTACATGTACAAGACGTTATCTAAGAAACACAGTGATCTTCAAGTTTATGAATTCAAGAAATAAACTTATCAAAAATCCAAAATAAATTTTTTTTTTCAATTTTACTCACTTTTGAAATGACCACATGACCTAGTTTTCATAAACTAAGTCTAAGAGGTACAATTGTGCACATCTTAACATAAAATCAATAACCTTATTTCCTCAATAGCAAATTTTCATCATCACGTCATAAACTTAATTTCTCAAGCAGCTTACATGTACAAGAAGTTATCTAAGGAACAGTTAGTGATTTTCAAGTTTATGAATTCAAGAAAAAAACTTATCAAAAATGTTAAATAATTTTTATTTCTTTTTTTTTCAATTTTACTCACTTTTGCAATGACCACATGATGGTCAATTGTGAAATAACTAGATTTAATAAAAAAAAATTCATGAACTAAGTTAAAGGGCTACAATTGCGTGCAACTTTTCATAAAATCAATTACCTTAATTTCTCAATTGCAAATTTCCATAAAGTTTAAAGGGTACAATTGTGAACTTCATACAATCACGTCAACAAACTTAATTTCTTAATAGCATATTTGTCCATTAATCAACCACGGTTTATGTACATTATTTAAGCAAAAGTTACTTATTACAATAATCTTCATGCATATAAAATTTGCAATCACAGCGGATAAGAAATGAAAGTTATTGTTGCGATGACAAGAATTAATGGACCAAGAAACAAAATACTCAGGTTTTTCTGATTACGTCATAATTTGAAAATGATACTCTTCAATATTCAAGCTAGAGTACAGCAGATACTGTAATGTTCGTGTAAATTTTTAGATGCAATTTTTTTGAGATGCAATGTCCAAAAAGGTTACGTACAGAATGAATTAAATTTCATAAGTCTAAACTTGCCTATGGAAAAAGTGGTTCAGAGACAACTTTTCTTATACATTACTGTATTTCAGCAAGAAGAGTATTTCAAATTTTCCCCAAAAATGAGTGGGATAGCAGACATGTTCATTGCTTAACATGAACGACTGTATGGATGTATGGCAACTTACATCAAGAATGTATTGTTCACCAAATTATAATTAAAAGTAGTATTGATGCAGCAAATATGCCCTTTGGGGCTTTCAAGTCGAACCTATAGTCTTTGATGCACATGTATTATTCACAATATAGATTTTCAGAAATTAATTATCGATAAAACTTGCTCTTTCCATTCTTTGATCGAGAAAGCTTATTTTTAAATTATGCATTCACCAGATTCACGATGCATTTTGCGCATACTTTAAAATGGTTAATTCAAGATTTTTCTGAAACTAACATAAGATATTCATGAGCCTTCAAATATTCAAATTATTTCATGGCACATATGAAAAAATATTGACTTTCACCTAGGAATACAAGCACCGACTCGTGCCCATAGTGTTCATGTTTAATGCATTTTCAATCAAAAAGAGTTTCTGTAAATATTATTATTGTACGTGTGCTTAGTAGGGAAATAAATTAAACAAAAGTTTAATGTAGAAAAAACGACTGTCTGGCATTAAACATTTATCTATGCCAAATAATTATAAGAAGAGGGCTTTACTTATATAAATACACTGTACATGAATACCCACAACATAAAACATTGAATTATTAATTCGATTATTATTATTTCAAAAATCTGATGATTATTGTAGTTTTGAATTATTTTGATACACAAATATCTCGTAGATAACCAGATATCAGTATTTATAAACATGGTATAATGCTAAATATAATGAAGCAAATTAAATAAAACTTAAACGTCTTTAAACATTTTTCGATACCAAGTATTACCAAGGTATGAGCTTGAATTTTTGAAAAACAACACCCATTATTCGCTCGACTCGTTTTATCAAACATGACTTTTTCTTATTTTAAAATTGTGAAATACTGCTATGAAAATTCTAATTTTATTTTCAAAAAAGGAAACAATAACACAGATGACTTATTTTTAGGAAAACGTTTTGTCCTTAAAAAGTTAATCAAATATTTAGGACGTTTTTAAAACATTAAGGGCTTTTTAAATTTTTGTAGCAATGAGCCTAAAACTTTCAAAAATAACATCCATTATTGCCCCCACTTGTAATGAGCTTCAATCAAATGGTAATTTCGTAATCCTAACAAACCTTTAACATATTTTTAGGATAATTTCAGAAAAGCAAATAAGCACATTCGACATGATCTTAAGGCCTATGTGCTTATGAATTATGAAAATCTTCCAAGTAGAAAGCAGATATTTTTATAACTTCTCTATTGGAGAGGGTTGTAAATCCCAAAATCTCACACAAATGGTCTTGCGCAAGGTTTTATTTCACGAAAACATCATAATTTTCTATTGTTGTGACATTAAAAGTCTTATTATTCGTTTGATTTACAAGAAGACATTCATCCGCAAACCCCCTAACCGTTAATTTTGCAGCGACATCTATAGCCAAAAACATTACTTCCAACGAGTAAAACAGCTTGAATAGACAACGAAATAAATTGCAGGTCCACACATAACATATATGAGACCATACTTCTCTTTCCACTCGCATTGTTCTGTTAGGGCCATATAACACCCAGTGCACCCTAATTGAATTACAGTTCAGAAATTGGGGGCATAATTCGTAGCCTGGCGAATATGGATGAGTTATTTTGATGAACAAATCGGGTTTTGTTCTTCCAAAGTCCGAATATTTTATACCGGACACTGGAGCGTGACAACTGCCACATAAATGGGTAAATTTTGAAAGAAAAATATTCAATTTTGCTTTGGGATTGAACCCCCATTGTTGGGCAACATTTTGTACATTGGTAAGTTTTCATAGGATCCGATATAGCATTTTTGACTATAAACATTGTTTTCTTTTGCAAAATGCTTGAAAATTAGAAAAAGGCACGAATATTTTAACTCAATTCAAATTTCCTAATCAATATGCACTGATGTCCCCAGTATTGACAAGTGAAAATCAAGTACAAATTGGTAGAAAAACTGTAGAAAATTTCAAAAAAGCATCATAAAATAATATGACTATTTGTGGGAAATACTGTTTACCAGGTTAAAAACTACAAGATGGCATTATTGCAGATCAAAAAACAGACTACACTGATATAATTAAAAAAAGCATTTTTTTCGATAAACTAATGTATCTTTATTAGTTTTTGCAGAAAAGTAAAAATAAATCATCATGATATAATTATATTTACATTTAGATAGCTTTAATGTATGTGTTCATGAGAATATACAACCATACATACAGTAAACCATGTTATGCACACCTGATTTATAAATTACTGCATTAATTGCTTTTTAATATACAAGTTTCCTATAAACAGTAATCTAAAGATACTTTTTAATAAACTATCTTTAATAGTACACATGTAGCCATAAGGCTATCTAAAAGTAGATATAATTATATGCTGGTAATTTATTTTGGCGCTTCTGTAAAAACTAATAATTTTTAAAAAAGTATCTTTAAATTAGCTTTTGTTTGTAGGAAATTTAAACATTAAGAAAATAACAACTTCATTATTTATAAATCTGATGTGCATACTGTATGTGTTAAAATGGTTTAGCATACAATACATTGTACTACAGGTAACAGTCTAAAGATATAACGTGTCATGGAATAAAGTTCAAAAACCTAAACTTTTTATAGATATGATTCGATTTACGATTTCTTCCAACAGTCTATGATGCCATTGCCCAACATGTAAAGATTCAATGGATTACACGATGTCAGCAGTGATATATAGTTGGAATTGGGATTTAATATTAAGTTCATGGCCTGTAACGGTTACTGCAGAAATAGAAATTTCCAATTCGTTGTGTGTGAAAATTGAATAAAACCCTCGAATCTTTAAGGAGTGGATGGAGGCCAGAGAAAGTCAGCAAAAGGATGAAATCGAATTATTATGATATTGGATAGTGGATGAGAATGTTTCACCCTTATATAACCACAAAAGTTAGCCTCACTATAACAGAGTTACACGATTGTATAAGTACCAGAGTATGTATATTGCACAGGGATGAAGACATCTAACAACAACCTCAAAAAGTTTTAAGCTTCTTAAAATAAGAAGAAATACGAAAAACAAAAATTTAAGTACACAACAAAAGCAACCAAAAGTATGACTGTTTGCGGGAAATACAGGTTAAAAACTACAAGATGACATTATTGCAGATCAAAAAACAGACCATAGTGATATAATTAAAAACCTTAAAAACCTAATAAACTATCTTGATTAGTTTTTGCAGAAATGTCAACCTCAAGACGTTTTAAGTTCTGGTAATAATAATGAAAAATACAAAAAACAAAAATGTAAAAACTCAACAAAATTATAATAAAATAATACGACTGTTTGTGGGATATACTGGTTACCTGATTATAAACTACAAGATGACATTATTGCAAATGATTTATCATGATTTACCAGCACATTAAAATATGCGGTTTCTGGTGAAATTTCATATTTCAAAATCCAAAAATTAAGGTAAAAAAAGATGTTTTTAAAGTCACGCTAGTGATCCATCGAAACAGCAACGACTACACTTGCATTACTTAAAAACCTAGTATTCATGCACAAACTGGCATATATTTGTTTCGTTTTTTTTTGCAAACATTTTTTTGCAAAAAAAAATACAATTATTC
Source organism: Kryphioiulus occultus (assembly GCA_034687865.1). Taxonomy (NCBI): domain Eukaryota; kingdom Metazoa; phylum Arthropoda; class Diplopoda; order Julida; family Julidae; genus Kryphioiulus; species Kryphioiulus occultus. Next base: position 10,693 of record JAQGAF010004462.1, read on the forward strand.
GATCTTATCTTTAGTTACTCGCATGCCTCATCTTGCAACAAAAGTGCATTTTGGGCCAAATATATATTCAGGCCCACAGAAAATGCTTTTGTTCACGAAAGCAATTGTAATGCACACCAATATCATTGCACATTTTACGTTATTTCTGTGGATGCAGACGCATAGCTTTAAGGTATGTAAACCAACTTGAATTTTAAATCGTTCTCACAGAGCAGATTTTAATCTGAATTTTCTTGTTGGAAAATCCGGCAATTCAAAGCACAGACTTTCGAACACTAGATACTTATTGAACACCCTGTACAAGGCAAAATCCATTGCTAAACTACAGTACGTGTACATGTATGTCTCCTTCGTAAAACTTGTTCAAGAGCAGTAAATATGTTGATTGAATTGCCTTCATCGTGGCTACCCTAGCAGCCTGGTAGCCCTTACACAATTTCACGCCTGATTTTCTGCACAAATTTGGACATATTTTATTGAGTGAGCATTATAAAAATTGCATTTGACGTTTAAGGATTCCTGGAGTGTACCTTGAGGATTTTTTGTGCGTCATTTAATTATTGGGAAAGAAGTGGTGTGAAATTCGTCTTTTTTTGAAAAAGGGGGAAAAATGTAATTGTAGGGTCTTGAGACAGGTGATGCATATTTCATGTAATCTTTCTCTGGCAGACAAATTATTTCAAATACAAAAAAAGGCGAGAAAAAATATCTCGTCCTTCTGGCGCCTTTCAAGTGCTCATTTTGGCAAGTTTATGAAAACCCAACACGACAATATTTTTCTGAAGTAACTGCAGGCCCAACAGAGGAAACAATATTAAAATGTATACAAGATGAAAGACGCTGAAAGTCACCTAGTTTTTGGACTAATTGTATCAGAAAAAATATATCTAGTGTTACTATCCTAGCATTTAAGATTTTCAAGATGGCCGTCTGTGTAGAAGAAAACCACCAAAGAAAAGCTTGAATGCAATGTATTTCTAGAATGTTTGCTTCAACACTTTAAAGTAAAACATTATTATTTTTATTTAAGATGCATCTAAACGTTAGATGATCACTTTAAATTAACCACATGTATAGCATAATTAGCATTTAACATTTTCAAGATGGCCGTCTGTGAAGAAGAAACTACAAACCAGACTTCTAGGTAAAGTCAATTAATGCTGCGAGTGTAAATACCATTTGACTGGTAGAAATAGTTTGACGTTCATATTAATGTAAGTATTTTTCAGATGCATCTTAGATAAAAAATAGATGTTTCACTTTACAGTGAATTGAAACAAACGTTGCAGAAATACATTGTTTTCAAGCATGCCTCGAATATGTTATTTCAGCAATTAAATAGAGAATCAAATGCGAATGGTATCTGAACTCAAACCTCAACTGTGGCAAAATATGGGAAAACAATGCACAAATAATTGCACGAGTAAATATTCAGTAAACCAGGGGCCCTAGCCGCAAAATCGAAAACCACCGAAGGCCCAACCGCAAAATGATTGCAAACCAAACACGAGCAATTGGGAAACAACACACTGATGTCGAGCATTTGTACAATTATCGAATTTTAATTGATGAATATTCAGAGCTGTAATGATAGCTTTGTTTCGATCGAGATTCAACCATTAATTAGCCGCAGAAATTAAAGTTAACTTCTTGAGTAAAGACAGTTTAAAGTGTTTACATGACACAGAGACATAGATTAAGGTTTAAGTGTCTTGAATCACACCACCCATATCAGTTTATCAAAAGCAAGTACCGGTAACTAAAATCAAGTTAACCTGTTTTACCTACTTTTTAAAGTAGGTAAAACAGGTTAACTTGATTTTAGTTACTTATCAAACCACCCACATTAGTTTTACCTATTTTACCTACTTTAATAAGTAGGTAAAACAGGTTAACTTGATTTTAGTTACTTGCTTTTGATAAACTAAAGTGGGTGGTTTGATTCAAGACACAAACCTTAATCAATGTCTCTATGTCATGTAAACACTTTAAACTGATTTGACTCAAGACGTTAACGTGTTTTACCTACTTTAATAAGTAGGTAAAACAGTTATACAAGTATAAATGTGAAATTTTAGCCAATAAACAAATCTAAAAAAACTAACAAAATTATGAGTTTGTTTTGTAAAGTACTTATTGAATTAATGAGAATGTATTGAATCAAACAGTAGTAAATGATGTAAAACATAATACTTAAATGATCTATAATGTCATCCTTCACGTGACGTCACACAACCAATTACACTTGAAACAAGGTTTTGTAACTCGAGCCAAATTTTGGTTATAAAATACAAAAGTAGTGGTCAACGTTTGTTACATGAAAGCACTTTTGCAACAAGTATTTATTAAAAACACGAAAGTTAAGTTATATTTTTGTCAATTTTAAACTTTTGTTGGGCTGCACTGAGTGATTTAAATATGTAACTAATTATGTTAACATGTAACGATGATCAGCACACACATTGTTTTTGGAAATACAAAAATAGTGGTCAGCTTTTGTTACAAGAAAGCCCTTTTATAACAAATGTTTATTAAAAAACGAAAGTTAAGTTATATATTTGTTAATTTTAAACTTTTGTTGGGTTGCACTAAGTGACGTAAACTAATTATGTTAATATGAACAATGATTAGCACACACACACACTGTTTTGGAAATACAAAAGTAGGAGTCAACTTTTGTTAAAGAAAGCACTTTTGTAACAAATGTTTATTAAGTTACATTTTTGTTAATTTTAAACATTTGTTGGGTTGCACTAAGTGATGTTAAGTAATCATGTAACTAATAATGTTAATACGTGACGATGATCAGCACATACAAGCTTATAAATTTGTGCTGAATAAACTTAGAACTAATATACTTGGTTAAAGTCAACTTAAGTTAGCATGAAAACTTGGACAAGGCTGTAGGCCAGAAGGTCCGCTGCCTGTTGCTGACCCTATATCGTTGCGATGTATGGGGACGAGTGGACACTGGTCAGAAATCCTTGTCCAGAAGCCAGTATACTGCTTGTCTCTCTTGTCTGAGGTTTTTGTCTGCACCACTCGTAATAATGTAGTTTTTACATGTAGCTTTCGTGATTTTATGAACTTGGTCCAAAAGAAATCCTTTCGTCAGAGTGCTGCTTTTATGGTGCCCAACAGTCGTAAAAATACTTTCGTCGACATAAATACAATGTCGCGGCTTTTGTGTATTTTTTTCAAAACCCGCTATTTTCCAACCGCTACATTAAGTTTTGTGACTGCGAGCTATTTGTAATATATTGTCTGGTGTTGTGTACTGTATACACTGAAGTATACAAGGGGTGATGGGGCCCATGCCCCACTACCATTTCGCTATTTACGACTCCTGGATATACAACACATTGACATTTCTTACCCACAAACAATTTCTCTGCTTTATAATCTCTGCACTCAATAGGCTGCCACGAAAACATCCTAAAATTTTCAATTTTATCCGTTTTCAAATGAGTGTTAGCTGCCTTAAATTGCGTGCCATTTCATGCACGAATTACCTACGAAATGTCACATCAACGAACATGGAAGGTGTTAAAAATACGAGTTAACAGATTACCCACATGGAAAAGAAATGCATTTCGAAATACATAATATGCAATGCATTTTGAAATGTATTTCAAAATACGTGTA
>JAQGAF010004463.1:0-14333 GCA_034687865.1 Kryphioiulus occultus
GTAACTCTTTCACGAGGACCCACCCACCACCTAGTGCGTTACGTAATATTTGCACGGCCCCTAAGATCAATTCTTCAAGATTGTAATTTGTTTGTTTCATCTACATTGAATACAGTACGTTACATGTGTTTTCAAAATATGTAATTGAAATGCAGTGTTACAATTGTATTGATTTAATTTTTGTTTTCGCGAAATTGGAACGGATCCTGTTGAATTAACATGCCTTGGTATGCTAAACATGCTTCGTTATAAAGCATTTCGCTTTACGGCCTACTTTCCAAGTATCTATCTTGGATTCTAGGTCGTAACGCGAGGTATGGGTTTACAGAGAAAGCCGGATATAAGCCACAGGGAGTCCGACTGAATTTCGAGTAAAATTTACCTGGTTTTTCCAGGTTTATATTTATCTGTGTTAATACTCTGGTCATGACCAAAAGCACATGACGTTTTTTCTCGTATGCCGTATTATCAAAATGCAAACCTGGTACTCAAATCGGTTACCACAAACCTTCTGCCCTTGATCAAATAAGGAAATTGAAATCCTATAGGTTCTCAGCTGTTCATGAAATCAGAAATGCGAAACTTTTAATTAGCCTACTTTTATTTTGTTACCTGTAATTATTTAATCCTAAAGTTGGGCAAAGGTTCTCCATTTTTTGGACGGTTGTACGTGCCACCCGATCAACACTCTTTGTAGTTACATTATAGACATGTACATCTACAATGTAATGCACTTGCGATGTCTGATTAGTAAATCATCATAGGTAAAATTTTCAATTATCCCTGACTTTTCCAGGTTTTAAAGCAAATTTTCATGACCATGCACCCCGACCACTGAAAATGCAAAAATAAGACATGTCTACGCAAGGAATGGCACATTTATTGCTTAATATAGAGACACAGACGACAGAAACAGTTTCATTAGGAAACAGCAAATTTGCATTACAGTTTTTTTTAATTTGCAATTTCATTATTAATTTCTTCCACAGAAGTGCTTGTCATCTCTTGATTTTTGTGTTAACCAATAACTACCTAAGATTTGTTGAATTTCATTTCCTTGTAAATCCCTGTAAATCCATTTTCCGTGACATTTCTCAAACGTTTCCCGACCTCTAAAATTACCCGGTTTCCAGGTTTTCCAGCTCGGGGGAACCCTGAAGAATTTACCAGCACTTCTACCCACATGGAAAGGAAATGCAATTCAAATGCATTACACGAATTGCAAAATATAGTGCAAATACATTGGTCATTTTTATCGGAACACGAAATACATTTGGTAATGTAAACAAAAATGCATTTCACTAATGCATTTATGTTTACATTACCAAATGCATTATGAAATATGCTGGCTTGTGTATCTCACAATGTATTTGAAATTTCATACTTAAAAAGATGTGGCTGGATTGAACTAAATGAAATTTATGTATTTCTGAATTTTAAACTTTATTGCATTGCCAATTCTAATTTATTTCTTGAATATTTTAGCTGTTTTTAAATTCAGAATTGGGATTTTTTTTTACTTTGAAATTATTAAATATAGCGAGGCTTTTGACATTGTACAATGCACGGAATATAAATTGTAAAATGCATTCTTCAATGCAAACAGAATACATTACACAACATATTCTTCAATGCATACGAAATAAGCTAACACATTCTCCAACTCTCATAATGCATGCAATATGCATTTCACCATATATTACAAACGCATTTTCATTTGGAAATAAACTTGTCCCAATCTTATGACATTTTAAAAATGCATTTTCCATGCAATGCATTTCTAAATGCAGGAAACCGTGCAGCCAACTCCAACTAATTCTATTGTCCAGTCTGCTAATGTTTCCATCACGTCCTACACCCCACCCCCGCTTATTGTTCTACTGAATATTGCAATGAGCGAATTAAGGTCATGTTACTCAGCACTACACTTACTGGTATACTCAGGTTTCACTTGTGTCTTTTAAAAGTTTCATACATTGTGAACCCCACTCCCCTCCAAACTTGGCCGTCATTTATGCACGACCCTTGATTTAAAAGGTTTACCGACGCAATGCAAATTGTTCATTCGTTGAACATTTTGCAAATACGAGGAGGAAGGTTAAAAGTCACACGATTTTCGCACCATGGCTATGCATCTTAAATTCGTCTTAAATTTCCCTTTATGGGAAAAAGCTAACACTGCTTAGCCATTAATTAGCGTTGTCCTTGGCCGGTTACATTTCATAATACATACATGTAGTGCCATATTACATCATTCACTTTGAACGCTATGTATGAGACGTATGATTAGCTTTAAGTATCTTTAGCACCCTCATCCACACCACGTCGTGTACTTGAAATAAGGACCAAATTTCGTTTTGAAAAAAAAAAGGAACGTATGCTGTCGTCTTAGCTTCTGGCGACTGTGTTTTCGCAACATGCAGTAAAAATCATGCACCAGAATCAGTTATTCAGACATTGGGCTATCATTAAACTGATCAACTACACCAGGCTAATAAAACATCAGCATTCGGAAGTTCAGTCAAATTTTTCAATCTTTCCAAAAAACGAAAAATTTGACTGAACTTTCGAATGCTGTTCTTATGATACCAGTCACTTGGTGAGTGTTATTTTCTAATAAAACAGATGTAAGAAAAAAAAATCAGATGGTAACTAATTATAATTGTTGTCGCAAATTATAAGCAAGGCCTGAAAAACGAGGAAAGGTTAAAAATTAAGAGTTCTTCACAGTCTCTGACCTTATACATGTACCACGTAATAAACACGTCATAGACAAACGTGATAAAAATACCTTGTGGGCATTTTCGACACTTTTTGCTTAACTCAAAATACTTGATTTCAACAAATACAGTATTTCGGAGACTGTGTTCTTTCTTTCATTATGTGGTTTAATTGTTTGCCCATCAATCTATTAAACTGGATTGACCACATTAAGCGACACGGGTTACCATGATACACTGTATACCCCAATTTCAACTGAAAAGAACACATTTTCAGATTGGGTTGTCATCGTTATTATCGAGCTTGTGATATCACAATCGTTACGTTTCATAATTGACTCAATTGGCTTTCCTTTCAGCAAATATCTCATCAAAAGTGGATCACGAATGATTGTTTTAGTCATTGCAAATGATGCATTTTGCCCACATTTTTATATAAAAATATGACAGCATTTGGTTGACCCCATAATGGTTGACCCAACGACTGAACTCAAAGGCCTTTCTCTGTTAACAGAATGTGATCAAATTTTGTATTGAGCAAAATTTTTATACAAGAATGAATTTGAAAGTCTTTTCGTTCAGTGAAGATCACCAAATTTCGAAATGAACAAGATTTTTATCAAGAGTTCCCTCAGAGATGAAACTTTCAACTCCCCTGACGTTTCCAAGTTTTAAAACAAATTTTCCCTGACCACTAAAAGTGCAAGGAATGTTATATTTAATGCTATTATACATAAACAGGAGATAAAACACAAATTTTCAATAGTAATCTGCAAATTTAGCTTACTTTTTTTTTTAAATTGACAAATTCAGTACTAATTTCTTCCACAGAATTGCTTGTTACCTCTTGATTTTTGCGCTAACCAATAACCAGCTACAGTATCAACCTGTATTACTTATTCTGAATTTACCTGCCATTTCCAGGTTTCCCAGGTCTTGGGGGCCCCCGTCATCAAATCAAAAGCAGATGACGAATGATGGATTTTTAGTCAAAGGATTATTTTAATCCACATTTTCCTACATAATATATCCATATACCCCCATGACAAACTCCCTCCCCCCTGAGTCCATGACATAATATTTTAACGTCACAAAATGTAAATGATTGTAGCTGTTCAAATGCCTGTATTTTCCATTCATTCTGGTTCATCTCCAATGAGTAAAAGCACCCCTATATTTTATAGAAGGCTTTTGCAAATTTGCATATCTCAACCTGGAACATGCTGACGGGTCATTTTCTTGATCAACAACCTCACCAAATCAGATTTCTTGTATTTTGGAGTTCCTTATCCAGTCCTCACCGCATAGGAAAGTTAAGTCCCATCAGAAGACTCTCCATATTCCTAATAAGCTGGTTATGAACCACTTCAATTATGAACGTCCTGATTAATGAACCTTTGACCTACTTGGCCACGTGAGTGTCACGCAATTAAAATTGAACAAACCGACTCATTGCTAGTCTCAATACATGCTCAAAACAAGCTAGCAAGAGTGGGCGTTCGATTTCAAACTTTGCCATATTCTACCAGCCAGTGGTCAGTTTGACCTCATAAAAGGTTCATGATAGACACCTGTGACATCAACTTACATGGTTCCTTCGGGTAAATGCAGATTGACTCCTTGGAAGGCAGTGTAGTAGCATTTGCGTGATATCTTGTAACTTTTCTTCAAGTCCTTCACCAGCACCGCATACTTGGTGGTTTTATCGTTCGTGGTCACAAGATCCATTACAAAATGTGTAGAAAACCAAGAATGTCACAGCATGCAGGTCAATAAGAACAGGTGAGCAGCACCAAGAAAGCACTGTTTCATTCAGTGCTAAGTCGCCGCACGTTCAGGCACATGTGCATCGCGTAAAAGTCTGCCGTCCGAGCCGAAAATTGCTTTTTAAAATCAGGAGGTAACAAAAGCGATTAAATTACAAGGCAAAAAATCGCTATCCACCAACCACCAAAGGAGTTACAGCGTAGTAAGCGTATCGAATGAATGATATACGGAGACCCAGCCAGGACTCCGAAGTAGAAAAACTACGGAAACCCATAGGGGAACACGTCGCGCTTTCTTTCATTGAAGTCAAGGCCAAACTTTGAAATCAAGATAAATTGCTGTTAATTGGCACGTAATATCAGTGACAGCGTCACGGTCACGCCCCCTTTAGATTGTGGAAATTAACTAACAACAAAACCAGATAAGCTTGGTGGAAAAGATACACCAAGCTGATATGCACATGCATACTGAAAAGCATTACCCAGTTTATAACTATTTTCAGTTGGAAAGTGTATTCAGGTTCATAAAAATATTCACTAATGTGCCATCCTGGTTATCGGTACCCAATAGGTTAAGTTAAATGGCATCATTCAGGGTCCCTCCCGAAATTTAATGTTCAACTTCCCTGACTTTTCCAGGTTTTTGGAAAATATTTCCCTGACTATCAAAAGTTGTCTATTGAAAAAATTGAAACAAAATTCACCAATTACTGATATTTTAGGTTATATCACTACACAAATTGAAAAGTATTTATTGCTTATTTTATATGACCAGGTGATATAACACAAATTTTCATTAGGAAACAGCAAAATTAGACTAGTTTTTTTACATTGGCAATTTCAGATTCATCATGAATTTCTTCCATAGAATATAAATTCCTTAAGGTTTCCAGATTTCCTAGGTTGGTAATCACCATGATTATGCGTCCTGTTGTTACACTGTAACGTGGGAACAAACCCTGCCGTTTGAATCCAATTTTAAACAAAATATTTTTTCTAGTTACGTGTATCAGGGCCATCACTTTGTTCACAGGTCACATGTAATCACGCCAAATAAAATTATGCTAAAAAATACTTCGTGTGCAATAATTCTATATGTAAGATCTTAGTTGACATTCAGAAGCCTAAGCGGATTTTCCGATTTCGTATCGTATAGAATTACGATGTACACCTGCTTTGACTTTCGCAAAAATTACAATAATAAAACGTTAAAATGCTATCTACTGTACGTCGTTTTTGAGGACATCCCAAAAATTTCCCCAAAAATAAAATTGCTGAAGGCATGACATTTTTTAACCGATTGATGGATAGAGTACATGTAAATTAAAAATATTAAAATTATTAAAAATTTCTGACAAGGAAAAAAATTCTTCCGTTACAGACTAGGGTTACGAGTACCATAACATTTTTACGCAACCGTTTACGTCCCAGTAGGCAACAATCCAACAGGTAAAATAAAATTTAGCTGACATCTTGCATGGGCACTCAATTGGATGACTCATCAATACTGTATATGCAATAAAGCAATAAAATAACAATAATTTTGCTAACTAGGAAAATGGTGTGACCTAAATTTGGTTCCCATGCAGGCAACTTGCCTGAACAGTCTACTCCAAATTATGCAACTGTCTAAAACATGATTTCCGTCACATTTTTGTGCAAGGCACGCCACTTTACACCAAATAATTTAAAGATTAAAGTTCTAAACTGATCGAATCACGAGCAGTTGCGTCTTAAGCAAGTTCACTGAATTGAATACATGAAAGTCAAAACCTTCAAATGGCAATGGTACAAATCTGACACTATCGCCTCAAATTAGGCCTACTTCTTTTCTAAATTACTGACTTATTGAGAGAAAAACCTTTATGCGCAAACCCCTATTGAGATGAAGTATAAGAAACTTTAATTGCTCTTGGCGAACTTACGAGGGCGCCACTGTACACAAGATAGAAACATTTTTTAAAGGATAGCTTTGAGATAATCCAGAAAATTTGTAAGAAATAAAAAATAATTCTTTAACTTCCGAGAATCCCGCAGTATAAAAGCTATAACATTTTGATTGGGTTATGCTGTCCTACAGTATTATTTCAACGTTTGTCTTAGGAACAAAAATTCCAGAAGATTGGATTATTCCAATGGTATTCTCGTTGGAATATCAATCGTAACCTATGCAGACGGAAAAAATATCTTGCTATGATCAAAATGAAATCAAAAGAATTGCAAAAAGGTTCAGTCACAAAAATGACTTTTCAAGAGAATAGTGTGGAATACTTCGGATTCTGTCCTGCTCCAAATGTGCAAAAAATATTTACTTATATTTTAATTTTTAGCTGCAAAACCCACTTTCTCATAGTGTCTAGTGTGGTGCAGGGCATATTCTGAAGTAAAGCCCTTTTTCAAAATTAATTACATGTAACAGCCATTAATTTGCATAGGTATGTCCAGATGAAGTGGTTAGTTGAAGAAACATTGGCACAAGAACCAAGAAGACACATTCCAAACACGTTTTTCCACTATTATTAAAATCATGAGATTTTCTTAAGAAATCTCTTATCTTTCAATTCAGCTTTGGCCCAAACAAATTTTAATTTGTCATGTACAAATAGCAAACAGGCACGATTCATCATTAATCCATTGAAATGTTTCTTAGGTTATTCTTAGATTCCCCTTTAAATACGAAAGATGTAAGAATATCTCAAAGCTGATCTGCTCTTTAAGTATTCCAAATTTATATCAATTTTTAAGAATTTCACAAAATTCAAGTTTCCTCTTAAACTACGTCATTAGCCCTGTTAGCAAAAAAATAACCTACACAAAAGACAGAAATGAGTAAGAATGCAAACACAGAAACGAAACCGGAAACCGTGGAGTTACTTAAAGATAAGAGATGGGCTGTGCAAGACCAAAAGCAAAATCTCATCAGCAAAAGCGTCCTCGATGGCGCTTTTAGCACCTTTGCTGGTGTCCATCTGGATTGCTATGGTGGTCAGTTGCAGTGGTCAGCAGCAGCATTCCGATTGGCCAAAGGAAGCTTACTGCGCCAAGCGTTATCCGCGACTTCAGTGCTGCTCCGGCCGAGATGACCACTGTGCGCTGACCATTGGATCTACCATGTGCTATTGCGACGACTTTTGCGATGACCACAAGAACAACGACTGCTGTCCCGATTACCAGAGCCACTGTCTGGGTCACGCAAGCACCCTTCAAAAGCAAGCAGAATCGCATGGCAAGTGCTATATTGTTAGTTTTTCTTTACCTTTTGGATTTGCCCCGACTTAATTTATTATTTCATAAATAAATGGCGAGGTTTATAAGTTTATTGAACAAGTTAAGCACTGGCGAAAGGCACATTCTATGCGAGGTGATAAATTTATTTAGCAGTTTAGTAATTTTTAAAGCAAAAATATGTTCAGAAATTTTTTTTTGCATTTGAACTTGGAGAAAACACGTGTCAGGAACAAATAAATTGATTAAAATTCGTAACATTGCTTATAGATTATCCGTTTACGCCATCCTGCTCGTACAATGGGACAAGATACTCGCTGGGTCAGTCTGTGTACTTCATGAAACAGTGCTGCACTTGGTGAGTACATAAGGGACTTTGCCGTACTTGAGTACACCGCGTGACTGAAGCGCCCTCTATTTTGCAGCACGTGCATGACGAGGTCGGATGGGAAGACAGCCATGAACTGCGTCTACGGATGCCTCGAGGTGCCGCAGTTAAAATCAGGCGAGTCCGCCATTAGTACTAACCAAAAATCGGTTTCAAGTCTGATTTTGTAAACATTCATGTACATGTAAATCACATATTTTTTTAAAAAAACTGTAACACTACAAGTTTTAGGTAGAAAATAGATCACTTTTCTTTATTATCCACCCTTCGTTATAGTCTCTGCTACAGCAAAGACAAGGCGTATGTTACCCAAAGAAAAACCACTTTCACCCAATTTTGGATAATTTACCAAGGTTTGGGAAACGGGTTTAGATGTAAGTTAAACCCAAAAATGGATAAATTCCGGCAGTTATATAGGCATCATTGGCATACGACCAACAAGCAGAGTTAAAAAATACTGCGTACATTTGGAGCAGGGACTATACCGAAGGGCATCACTATTCTAATGTTAAATGATAATGTCTAATGCTAAGTGTGAGGTACCAATTTCCAGGCTGCTACCACGAGCCTACTGGCAAGTACTACAAGTTCGGACAAGTTTTCAAGGACCTGTGCCAAATCTGGTTGGTCACTCACTGGCATTCAATTGGCCCATCCTATTACCACTTAACCAATGACGTTATTTCCCTTTTACAAGCGTGTGCACCATCGCTGACTATTCGCTGGATTCGGGGAAAATGATGTGCTACCCTCAAAATTGCGGATCGACGTCATCAACTGTTCAAACCTCTCTTGTAGGTAAATTGGACCTACTGTAATAAGACACCATGGGCGGCCCCTGGTGGTGGTAAATAAACCACTAAGTTGTTTCAAAGCTCATACGAAATATTCAACGAAATGCATTTTTCTTTAAAACAAAACAGGATGCACATTTGGCTCCCAATTTTATGCAGTGGGCACTCACGTTCCCCAACACGATCAAATGTGGTAAGCAAGGTATAGAGTAATTGAATTTAAAAAGCTTTGATAAACTATGCTGAAATTTCCTGAAATTCCAGCACTTGCATCCAAATCGCCAGTAACAGGGCAGAAATGCGATGCTCAGCACGAATAATTGACATCAAAGAGAGAATCAACCCTAAGGAACACGGGTATAGAAATTTGTTACGCTTAGCAAAAAATTTCGGAGCACACTTTTGCTTTAAAAATTGTGATAACCCCTAAGTATATTTACCACAATGTCTAGAACGAGCCTTTCGCCAATGCTTAACTTGTTCGTTAAACTGATAAGTTCCGCCGTTTATTTATAAAAAAATGAAGCTGGGAAAAATCCAATTTTTGATAACGATTTTTATTTTGTTATAAATAAACGGCGGAATTCGTAAATTTAAAAAAAAAACAAGCTAAGCATTGGCTAAAGGATCATTCTATACATGTACATAGTGGCGAATAAATTTATCGGTTATAATAATTTTTGCTACAAAAATATGCCTAGCAATTTTTTTATGGTAAGGGTAGGACCAAGCACAGCTGTTGGACTTCCATTAAGATTAACATCGAATTAGTTTTAATTTTGATTCAATAAGCAAATTAAGTCATTTTCAATTTTTCTAACAAGTAAAAGTAATACGATATTTCGGATAGGATGTCATGGTCAGTCTTTAATTGAACTGATTTGGAAAAAATGACCGATTTGGATTTTTGCCATGAATCGATACATTTATTTTTTAGATAAACGGATTTTGTATGAGTAATAACTTCAATGACGTCATATTAAATTGATTGATATTTGAGTACGCTATTCAGTTAACTTTAAGTCGGTTTTTACTTTGAAGATGGTCCACATCCGATTACCCGTGGCTGACCAGTACCAAATTGGACGAAATCTACAAGAGGCGAACTGGATTGTGCAAACCGGACCCTGCTGTGAGCATGTGGATAAGGCGTTTGACAGCATGAGTGGTCAAGCTCTACTGACCATTTGAAAATCAGCATGATATTGTTCACCGGTTTCAAGAATGAACGCGATTTACTCAAGTGTGACTATATTTTTCCTTTGCAGCCACTGGTCAAGGTGCTTGACCAATCGCATCATCCGCCATCAGCGTTCGATGCGAGGACTCAATGGCCAGGATGGATCAGTCCCTTGACTGACCAACGTGATCTGCCAATATCATGGGCCATCACAATCGCAGGTAAAAAGGATTTCCCCAGCACCACCAGCATAACTGGTCAATATACTTAACTGATCGTTAACGTTGTTTCAGCTGTGGGGTCCGACCGAATCATGATCAAGACCAAGGGCTGCCAGACGCAGAGGCTCTCGATCCAAAACCTTGTTTCCTGCGTTTCCCACCAGGCGCACTGCCTGTCATCGACCAATGGGTGGCAGTACCTGAACAAATACGGGTCAGTGTTATTGGGACCTTAAAGTTAACATGCCCTTGAAGGGCTCATTTTAAAGCTTGAGCTCTGCTGATTCCCGGAAACTAAGTTGTGTCTAGATTGAAGCAGGCTAACGTAACAAAACAGGTTTTAATGTGGTTTTCGACAGTGGCGCCATCCCACGACCAAATCTGGCAACATAATTGGAGCGTTATTTCAAAGACAAACTGCTCGAACTATTTGTAAAATGTTAACCAAAACTCGTCTTTGATAGTATTGTAGGCGAGTGCTGCTACCCTCTAACGTACGCCACATGGGGCCATTGTCCAATTCCAAGGGGCCTTTACATCTACACCGCCAGGTGCCCCAACAATCAGAGGAACGGTCTGATCTTCCGGTTGCCCCCTCACTACAAGGTGGGCGAAACGGAACAGGAAATCATGCGGGAGATCTACGTCAATGGGCCTGTGCAGGGTAGGGAGCATCATACTAGCGTCACCATCTTAACATCAGAAAAAACATTTGGATATCCTACGGTATATGCCCTACTCCAAATGTGCACACAATTTGTATATTTCAACCCTATTTCTTTAGTAGACAAGAATGACATCAGTCCTAGCTGTCAGAATTTATCCTTGTTTTCTTTCATGCTTTTTGTGTATTTTTTGTTTTTATCCTAACCTAAATTATCCTCAGGCAATCTCGGCAAGCTAGCTTACAAGCCATTAGGAGAAGCCCGCTTTCTCATCGTGTCTCCAAATGAGTAGGGAAGCGGCAGGGCATATACCGTAGTGTGGACAAATATGCACATTTTAAGTTATGGAATGAAAATTGTCATTTTTTTCTGACATTACAGCTCACATCAAAGTCCGGGACGATTTCTTCTACTACAGGTCTGGAGTATATAAACATGTATACGGTTGTCCTCTCAACGGTCACCAGAGCCACTATCAAGCTATCAGAATCCTCGGGTGAGTAACTGTCAACAAGAGCTAAGTTTTGGTGGTACTTGTCTTATGCCCAAGTAATTAGCTGCAGACAGCAGTATGTGGCAGTCTGACAGAACAAGGGCCTATGTCATCGTGTGCTTGCTGATCTCGCATAATCAATGACAGTGTCTATTAGCTAACTGCCAACTGTCTGCAGTGCAAAAACAGTGTTTAGTACAAGAAAGGCAACCATTCAGAGAATTGGGGATTTTGTTTCCTCATACCTGCAGACAGTCAAATAACAGTGAAATACTACAGTGAAATCCTTTGCTGAAATGGTACTTAATGTTTTCAGGTGGGGAGTGGAAACGTCAACGGGACAACCCATAAAGTACTGGGTAAGATACATTGTTGCCAACTTTTTACTAGACACTGTCTGCTAATTTAACACTGCCTCCCTGCAGCTGTGCGCCAATTCGTGGGGCAGGGAATGGGGTGAGAGCGGATACTTCCGAATCCTCAGAGGAACCAGCGAGTCGGACATAGAGAAGTATGTCTACGGGGTGTGGTCAGTGGCCAGCGGTCAACCGGAACCGGAAGTTGAACCTACCCTTGCGCCCATGCCGCCTGTCCAGGGCACTAATGGCCAAAAAGTCGTCTAGCCAAGCTATCTCTGTGAATATTGACGCAAAAAGCTCAGGATTTTCTGTCCATCACAATGTAAAATCAGTTTTCCTACCTAGCTGTAAATGGAAGTATTTATAAGAAATAAATGCTACTAACATATGAACTCGATGTTTTGATTACTCCATGGTATCAAGCCGTGGAGAGACTTGTGTCTCACCCTGTATCGCGCTATAATATATGCACTTCAGGGACGAAACATGTATATGATAATTTTCGATAGCGTTTGTTGACTTCATTTTGCACTTGGCTCTGGATATGAGCACATGGTTTGCACTTATCTAAATTGCTGGTAAATTTCAATAGAATGTGGCAATAACTGGACATCGATGGACATCCTTCCTGAGGTAACCTTTCAACTTTTGCCTTCATTGCATCAAACTAGTGATTTTTTGCGATTTATGCCTTCGAACCATATTGACAGAAGAATAGAGCGAGTGAATTAATTTCAAGCATTTATAAGTTTGGTCTTTTTGTACATTGGAAGTCGTTCGAATTTCGTTTAATTCGACAGTAAAAAGTTAATTACTTCTGATATGTATATATGGGAATGTCAATTGGTGAGTAAAACTATCAATATTTTAAACATGAAAGGCAAGGAAAGTTAACGTTTTTTCTTAGCATTTTTTTTCTGAACATTGGTAAGTTAAGAGTTTTTGGCAAGGCAGATTCAAAATATCTCCAACACATCCAAAGCGTTAACTTTCCATGAGCAAATTGGTTAATAAAAAATTAGCTGGAAAAAATGGGAAATAGATTCAATTTAATTCAAAGATTTATATCTAAAAATTCGACAGAACCAATGTTAAAAAAATTAGCTTCAACCATAGTTGGATTATTTGGACAGTAAGTAAAATATTTTTATCTTAACTTAAAAATGAAAAAATTACGAAAGTTGAGCGCAAATACTTCCTCTCAAAATTCCAGTTGTTAAACACGAATTTCCCAGAAAAGTCGCTGCATGCGATGAACGGATATTGCGAAACGGACTTCAAATGTTTAATCAAAAGATTAATCCAACCGAACATTTCGGCTATTTAATTTTCCAAATTCTACCGTTTAATAAATGGCGTTGTTAAGGGGTTTTTTTTGCAGGTAATCTATCATATTCCAAGGGCATCCCTTTCGTGTTTACAGAATGATATCTACAAGGTAAAATTAACTGACAAGTAAATATGTGATCGGATTAATATATATTCAGGAGTGAAATGGCACGCAAATGTTCACATAAGATTAATCCATGTTTACATTTGTGTTAACCTTAAATAGACATGTCCTAAGAATCATAAATTATCGATAAATAATCTCCAGGCATAGCCTCAAGGGTTAAATGGTACATCATCCTTATTCCATTCGAGATGTGATAGAAAATCCAGGTCACAATTATCACTACAATATTTGAAAGTTCAATACATGTATATAAACCATTTATTGTATTATACCCACTTTCTACAAGAAATTGCAGTTTCGTTGTATGTTATATATACAACTTTCTACCTTTCTACCAGAAAATTGCAGAAAAGAAGAAATGCTTTTTCAACCAAGGATTCTCTTCACCATATATAAACAAATAAAAATAATCAAAAACAATAAACGAAATTCCAAAGATGAAAGATTTTTCGAAACAGTCAGGACCAAGCTCAACAACGACATTTTCCAGAACCTTATCAAACAGCATCCAAAAGAGAGAAATAGAGAAAATGAACTTCCTGTACCAAAAGACAGTTTCATTGGCTACTATCATCACCCCATACATGCACAAAGATAGTAGCGTTTAAATATACCTTAAAAAAACGCTTAACCCATTCGTACTATTCGTCTAGCGGCCCAACTAGCACGTGTGAAGGTCAACACGTGTGTTGGTTGGGTCAATATGGAAATCCGGTAACCTCGGAACGATAAAATTGCACAACTGATGGTCAGGCACACGAATGATTAATCTACAGTTAAGTCAACAGCGTGCCATGTAATGCAAAAAAAATGAGGAAAAAGTACATTTTGGTATTTGGGGCCAGGGTGCTATATAAGGCTGTCAATGTTGGGGCTGTGCTCATCAGGCCAAGAGCCACTGCTACCCAGGTCAATCGTCAAAAATCATCAAGAAACATCAAGAATCCAAAAGCAAAAGATCCCAGGTCTCAACTCCACCATGTGGGTCACCTCCTTCCTGGTGTCCTGCACCTTGCTGGCGCTGGCCAGTGGTCAAGCGTCCGACGTGCAGCCGGTGTATCCGCTG
>JAQGAF010004464.1:0-14332 GCA_034687865.1 Kryphioiulus occultus
GAATTCTCCTGAAAATGGGTACGACCCCCCTACCACTTGGCATTTATTTGCTGACTGTAGGGTACTGAGTTGAATTGCATTGAATTGAACTTATTCCTGTTGACAGTTGGGGTAGATAATTTTGATTACAAAAAGGCTGCTAATGTTTTAAAATGAGAAACGTTATGGTTACCATCTATATTCGTGTGTTGATTTGCTTATTTTCCAACTTCTTAATCCACGCGTCTTATTTCACAGAAAAGCTCTTCGAGTCCGAAGCACCACTCAAATGGCGGCTCATCCATGAAGCATGACTAGGAGCAGCAACTCAGCCACAGCTTCTCGTCCCTTTAGCCGGATATCTCATTTTTTTTTCTCTATTTTGCTGGCAAGCAATTACCGCTCCAGGAATCTCCAGTGATTTTTATGCCGGTGTGATCGCGTGATCCCTTGGCAAAACTGGATCCAACTCGTAATGAACTCTGGATCTCGGGGTGTGGGGTGCATTCCCCAGGAGTGAGCTTTTGACTTTTCCTAACTGCCGTCACAAACATTTATTGTTCGTTGTAACCCGAAAATCCTCGCGAGATATTATGCCCAGTGTTACGTTTTTGCCGTAGCGCCACGGTAGACGTCCTCCCAGCCATCATTCTTACTTCACTAACCTGGTTTTCTTTATCTCTTTAAGTTTTTCCAACTAATGGGGCTGGAGAATCTCCCACGAAGTTTAACCTCATTTAAATCTTTCCAGGTGAATCTCGGGTTCTAAAAAATCGTTCAGCTTGATTTCTTTGGAAGAAACACTTTGGCCAGACATTCTGGCAAAAATAAGGTCACTGTTTCGGTCACAATTTACTGAATCTCCCATCCTGTGCTTGAACGATACTCTAGCCGGCTCGCCACGTAAACTTTGCCACAAAAACAAATTTCTGAGCATACTTTTGCTTTACAAATTTTATAACCGCTAAATTAGTTCTCCACCATTTTCGGAATAAGTCTTTCGGCAGTCTAAAACTTGTTTTTTTTTAAATTTATAAATTCCGTCAACGCCATTTGTTTGTAAATAAAATTGGGGGCGTTTATTTAAAAAAATATTATGAATAAGTTGGGGGAAAATCTAAAATAAAGGGTATTTGGTTATGAATTTTTGCCAATATTTTGATTATAAAATAATCGGCGAAATTTGTTAATAAAAAATAAGTCGGTTAAGCACTGGCAAAAGGCTCGTTCTATGAATGTTGGTAAATATAAACTGCTGTGCAAAGCTATCACACCGCTTTAAAATTTGTAAATCAGATCATGGACACACGTTTTACTATCAACTTATTATTGCAATTTAATTATCCGAACCACGTGAGGTATTTATGGAGTGAAATCATGTAATGTGATGGCACGAATTAATAAATATGACAACATTACAAAAACGCCATTTAATGCGCGGTAAAAATACTGAAGAAAAATCGATAATTAACATTCACCAGCGCCATCAAAGTCCACCTCATGCTTGGATGACTTCGACAAGCCTATTGGCTTTGGTTGTGATTTTATGAGCAAAATTAATAAAGGTTATGCGGTAATTTTGCACAGCAGTTTATTTAGCGGTTATAATAATTTTGACGCAAAACTATGTTTTGCAAGTTTTTTAATAGTGTGCGTAGGTGTCGACCTGTTGTTGGACTTCACCTTAATTAAAGAGTTTAGCCGTCGTATTTTGGGCTCATGAAACTTTGAAAATACTCAATTCGATCGCAGTTCATTTTCTGCCGGGTCGCTTCGGGTATGGTTCTCGGGAAATAACTGTTTTCTTTGGCGTGGTCGAGATGCCATTTCCCGAAAATATGACTGCCAGTCATGTTCATATGCCGAATTGGTGAAATTCACGCACCAAAAAGCTCGGCTCGAACACTGCCACCATTGCCACACAATCGCACTCAAAGGCAAAGCGGTCTTTCGGTGTCATCAACCTGAGAGTGACGAATTTTTTTTATTATTGCAGTTGTTTTCCTATTTTAGAGTTCAGCGCGCACAATGTACAGTACAAATGGAGGATTTTACGTATCTCAAGACCGGCCTCAGTCGAGGATCCGACAATGGTGACTCAGGCTGGATCGGGTGCCAAAGTGTGTTTGGATTGAGGCCTAATTTGGAGCGATTGGTTATGTGTTACAGTATGTGTTCACTCTTTCGTTGCGAATCACGGCAACAGTTTTTTTACCGAAGCATATTTTATTTTTACCCGATCGTTTAAATCTCACTACAGCGAACAAAGCCAGTTTTGCTTCGAAAATCTCGCGTATGATGTAATTACGTGTATTTATTGATATATCCTGTAAGATAGTGTCTCACGATGCTGTCTGATGCTTGCATGGGCCATTTGTAAAAAGTTCTGAGTCTGTAGATTTTTGCGATCATTTCACAAAGTTCTCACCTTCCCATTCTCTACCCGTATGTTGTTGTACCGGCCCCATTTTGAAAACCCACCCAGTAAATGGAAGCAGAAATTGGTCACTTCACTTTTGCCACAAGTCTCCACAGATGGCGCCGGCGTGCCAGACTACTGTTTTTGGCGACTCACGGCGCCATCTACTAACATGAGCCGTTCAGCAATGTATCAATTAATTCGTGTATAAAGTATTCAATGAAAATGTTTGGCCGATGACTTTATTATACTGTACTTCCACTTTTGAAAGTTAGGTCATCTATGTCTTCGAAAGTCATTAGGGGCATTTATTAGGACAACTTTGGACAGATGGACAGTATGTAACTATGGAAAGCAACGATATCGGTCGATAGGCACTATTGCTCAAAATAGAAGAAAATCACCAGTTTTAAAAGATAAGCAGTGTTATACAAATTCAAAATTTGCGTGTTTCTAATGTGAGAACACTTCTTGAAATTTGCATTTTCACACTGAAAATGTGTGACTGATTACTTTTAATGTACTTTCGACATCCACTGTTAAATTTAGGTTACTGACGTCCTCAAAAGTCATTAGGGCCATTTTGCCGACTTTGGTGACATCCTAGGACAGCTTGTGGAACTGCCGAAAGTAATTTAACAATATTGGTTGATTGGCACAATGGCCCAAAATAGCACCAAGATAAGTAATTTTCTACAAAGTAACAATTAATGTTAGTCAGTTTATTAAAATTTAACTTGTCTTTTTGCAAGATAAGTAATTTTCTACAAATTAACAACATTGGTCGATAATAGTCGATTTAAAAAAAAAATCAGTAATTTTCCACAAAGTTGCAATATTGGTCGAGTGGCAATCTAGTCGTTTTTAAAAATTAGTAATCTCTACAAAGCAAAAAATGGCCATTCTTAAAAGAAAACAAATTTTCTTCAAAGCAACAATATTGGTCGATTGTCAATTTAATTGGTTCAAAATCGCAAAAAAACTGGCCATTATTAAAAGATAAATATTTATCTACATGTACAAGGTTAAAAGATTGGTCAATTGGCATAATTTCTCCAAATTGTTTTTGAAATAATAATAATTTCCCACAAAGCAAAAAATATCCATATTTAAAAGATAAATAATTTTCTAAAAAGTAGGGGCACAATTGCTCAAAATACCAGAAAATAGTCATTTATAATTTGAAAAAAAAGTCTGCTGTCTTTTATTATTTTGTATACAGAAAAATACTACAGTATATGATCATCGATTTTTTTATGTGACCTTTCGTTTCTGGTCGTCTTCACCACGACTCCAGCGTCGCTGCTTGCTTTGCCAGCCAGTCTGAGACCTTGAAAAACTGCCAACTTCCATTTGGGCCTCAGCCAAGGTCGGTGATAATAAGCGTCTTTGAATTCAGGTTTTTGCATGACTGGTTTATCTGAGCTGCCAGGGCTCGAAGTGCATTAATTGATTGTTTGACTTACTCAGGTTTGTGATAAGGTGCAGTCAGAGGTCTTGGATCGTCTTCACAGTCATTGTGCCTTGCATGTCCTCACGATGCCATCACCTAGGACCGTCCTCATCACGGGAGCCAACCGAGGCATTGGCTTTCAGCTCCTTCAGCATTTGCTAAAGTCCCAGCAGCGCCCGGAAGTCATCTTTGCCACCTACCGTAGCGAAGACAACTCGAAGGTGGGTGGCTGACAGTGCTGGTTCTGATTTTCAATTTCCAAATGTTTCATTACTCCCACATATTGCTGCAGGGAAATCCTCACACGTTGTAGCGTACCTTATTACCAACAAATGGATACCTCAAGGAATTTTATATTCAACCTATAAAACCTGAAAAACTCTAGAAATTTTGAATTGAAACCTTTAATTTTTCAGTATCAAAATAGTATTGTGTGATTGTTTGTTATAATTCTGCAAAGTCAGCACAAAACTGATTGGCCTGATAATCAATTCCACCATTACGTTTTTCTACAAATTTTGCCTGTGGCACTCCTGAATTACGCGTACTTTATGCATTATTAATGATTAGCCATCAATGTTCCTTTTGTTATTAACATTTCGGAAAAAAAATGTTTTCAAATACGCCGGAAACCCGTTATTTCTGGTAGTTTTTTAATTTTCCAAATTTTCCATAATCTAGTTTGATAGTCCAAAAACAAATTTACCTCAAAATTTCTTTCACCTTTATTACTTCCAAAAAAAATGTGAAGGAAAATATACCTAACATCCATTATTTCTGATAGTTTTTCAAACAAATTACTGTAATTATCACTGTACATATATTGTCAGTATTACGATTTGTGTTATTGATCATTATTACTGAGCATAAGTCCCCTTTTATTAGTGACGGTGCAAGGTCCATAAAAGAATAGAATGGGCAATGTTCTAGAACAGTCATGCATGCCATGATGACATGCAACTCATTCTTTTTCTCTTTCCTAGGAACTTCTAGATGTCGCTAGCCGAGACAAGGCGGTTCGACCCATCCAGTTAGGTGAGAATTAACGATTTCACAGCCAAACATTTTGACATTTTTTTTTCACATTTCAGTGTACTGTTACACAAAATATGATTTTTGCAAACGTTTCCCGCAGACGTAAAGGACCACGCCACTTATCCGGCAGCTGTCCAGCGGGTCCAGTCAGTGGTAGGCAGCAAAGGTCTGAACCTGTTGATCAACAATGCTGGGATACTGTCCAGCAGGAAGAAACTGGCAGAGTCAACTCCGGAAGAGTACACAACCTCGTTTGCCGTGAACTCTCTCGCCCCTGTCATGCTCAGTCGCGTAAGTATCGGATCCGTGTGGGCCCAGATTCCCGAACCCTCAAAAAACGTCACATTTTTCAATCGTTCCACCAGGCATTTCTTCCGCTTCTGCAAGACGCTGCCCAATCGGGATACGGGGACGAGTTCACGTGGTCCAGGGCTGCCATCATCAACATCACCAGCAATTTGGGTTCCATCAAGAACACCGACAACGCCTTGATGACTCCCTACCGCATGAGCAAGGTGAGTAGTGAGCAATAATCTTGGGTCAAACATGATGACGTATTTTAATTTCGGTGCATGAAAATTTGAAAAACATTTTACAAAAAGTATCAGTCCACGGTGATAGAAAAAAAAGGAAACCCGCCCTTCACCGCGTATTAGATACTCAACACAAGAGATGATTTCTGACACTAATTTTGACCCTTAGGCGGCCCTCAACATGTTCACCAAATGCCTGGGTTGTGACCTGAAGATCCAGAAGATTCTCGTCGTCGCAGTTCACCCCGGTTGGGTGCAGACTGACATGGGTGGACCGCAGGCCAGCTTGACCAAGGAGGACAGCGTGAGCTCCATCGTCAGGACCCTGGAGGGTCTCAACGAGGCGTCCACCGGGGGATTCCTCAGTTACGATGGCAGCGTCTTGCCCTACTAAGGTCGATCATTCACCATTAAATACTATCAAACCATTTCATTCTGAGTCAGAATTACTGAAAATGGCGAGCTTCAAAAGTGCAGGTTTTCACGGGCGGCGAGCATGCGCTGTCGTGCACGTTGGAAGGCTTCGAGAACCGCTGCGACGCTGCTCTGGAGGGCTGAAGACCTAAAAGGAACGAGCAGAAAGTTAGTCGAAAGTTGCTGAGACTGGGTTTTCCTTTCGGTATTTTGGACATATTTCATTGAGATACTCACTTAAAATGGCCCGCTAGGTGATCTAGCTTTTGACGATAATTGGAGGATGAAAACTCTCTGCAAAAACAAAATACAGTAGTTATTTTTGTAGTTTTTGAATTAGGCCAATCATCTAAGATTTGAGTGTTACGAAAACGAATTGAATTCGTGCTAAATATCCAAATCGGTAAAAAGCCCATAAGTCTGGTTACGGTATGTGAGAATATTTGCGAAATTTGTTTTAAAAATATTCAAAACATTCGAGGTGTCCAAACTGATTCAAAAATCTTGAAAAAGATATTCAAACCATTCAGGGTGTCCAAATGGATGAAAACTCTTCAAAAAAATATACAAAAAAGTCCAGATTCGCTTGCTGATCATCTGATTTGACAGTTTTTGCGAAAACCAAGTGAGTTCGATGTACTTATCAAAATTGGTAAAATCTTTAACTAGTGTTTCGGTATACGAGAATATTTGAAAACTTTGCTTTAAAAATATTGAAAACATTTCAGGGTGTCCAAAAGGCTACAGTGGGAACCAATGCTAAATGACATTATTGCTGGCAAAAACGTTTTTGTGTTCTAAGGTAAGGAAAGGAAACATGCCAATGATGGAGAACTTACTGGCATTGTTGCACGGCGTGAATCCGGATGGTTACGGTGCCTCCACTACTTTCGGTTTGCATGCCAAACCTGCTCATTCGTGTTTGCTGTTTGGGAAGAAAAGTGTCAGAAATGGTCAACTAATTCAGGTTCTCGGAAAGCCTGATCAGCAGACGTTAGTGACCGACCTGCAGAGCCGGGGTGATGGCAGCGATGGACAGATCCTGAAGTTCGGGCGAATTTCCGATGAAGTAGTCGCGCAGCTGACTGTCCAGCGTGGCGTTGACCGGCCTCCACGTTCGGACATGGTGAGTGCTATTACCTAGCGTTGGCAAACTCGATTATCAATGATGGAGGCGAATCAAATGCAGGTAGAAGCTTTCTGAAATTTCAAGCCAAGGTGGTTTCGAGAAAACCGTACCTGGTGTCGTGGGCAAATTCACATATCCGTATCCCTCGGTGCGGAAACGGTTCCAAGAATCGCGGGACATCACTTGGAAGCACAGCTGGGGCCACCGGGGCAGGCTTCCTATGATCCAGAAAACGTTCCCAACTATTAGAACGGTCAGTCTAGGACCACTTACCACCGGTCACCTTCCCTACCCGTGCTTTCGCTGACCAAGCTCTCCAGAGGACAGATGAGGCAGTGCTGGAACGGGAAGCTGAAGTACGCGACCTCCTCGCAGTCCTCGCATTTCGTCCTGCACGTCTGCGTAACCCCATAGAGAGGCTCGTCGCCTTCGGCTGCCCAATCTAGAGGAGGAGATTTAAATTTAAACAACTGTGTGACACTGTGGTCGGTTCGGATGATTGGCCAAAGGTGGCCTCACCTTGGGGTAACTCGACAAAGAAGTTGACGTACAGGCCATCGTGTGGAAAACCATGGGCCGAAACTAAAAAGATGGATTACAACAGATTAATGCCGAGGACCACTTCCAGGAGTTGTGGTCGGGGAAGCTCATACCTATTTCTCCGAATATGTAAAGCCGCAGCATCTCGTTCGGGGGCTGAAAGGTATTCGGATCTTAGTTTCTTATTGTATTCGGTCTACGATCACCAGTGCTGGATTTAAAAAAATTCAGAAATATTGAAAATGCAAGAATATTGATTTTTCATCTCAGTTGGTTTTAGCATAAATTTCCATCTTTTTTTAAATACAGAAATTAATACTTTAGAAACGACATAGGCAAAATTTCTAGGAAGTGCAAGCTCAAAAACGATAAATTTTACACACATTTCTGTGAAAATGTGAAAACTGAATATGATTTAAATTGGGACCTTTTTTGAAACACCATCTGAAATGATGATGATGACAAAATTTAAGAGAAATTATAAAAACCACCAATAATGCATCTTTGGCTTTTACATTTTGAAAATTTCAGATTCTGATATCTGACGACGATTCATTATAATTCGATTTTGAAAACCATCCAAAACAATGGATTTTAAAATTAATGATGACGAAAAAATGTAAGAGAATTTTTTTTTTATAAAAATCACCAATACACATTTTGAAAATTTGTCAGATGGCGATTTATTATAATTTTAAAAATAATGATGACTAAAATAGACAATGAAAAGTGATCGTGATTTTAATTAGAAGGAACCTTTTTTGAAAAAAAAAACATCTCTTAAAGAATGGATTTAAAATTCAAATTATGATTACAAAACTTGAGAGAAATTTGTGAAGTAATAATGTAAGATTAATAATTTAGTAGTTCACAAATGATGAAGTTAGCCATTAATTCCGTAAAGAGGCTGGCAACACCTTGCTCCAGAGGCCACTACATTTTTTATGCCTTAACCTATTGTTAAATCCAGCACTGGTCTACACCGCCCTGCTCAAATACAGTCGTACCTCGTAGAACTCGAGTCCAACATAGGTTGACAGGAGCCGCGAATGCCTTGTGTACAACTGAAAAACGATAGTCGGGGGGTGAAGTCAGTTACCATTCCGACTTGGGAAACTTGATTTTGAAAAAATTACATCTTGAATCATTTTCTCTTCCTGCTCCTTCTCCTCTGCACTGATGTCCTCGGACGCATGCTCGATTGTGTACTGGTAACTGCCCGCGTTTGGGAGCCTACTCTGTATTTGATACGGCTTCCGTCCGCAGCTGAAGTCTGGATCGATCACGACGGTGCCACGGCTGTCAGCGGTGATAGTACAGAGAACAACCTCGATACTGCCGTCCTCTCCACCGTCACTGAAGCAATCAAGACCCAAAACTGAGCAAGCTAAGTCCGGATAGCTTAATACCATTTTTACAATCGCTATACCTGCTTTCGAAGCCGAGGTCAGCCATGATGTGCATTGTTTGACCAGAAGTTGGGCAACGCTCCACCTTTCCAGGAGTATAGTCGACAAGGTTCGTAGTAGGAATTTTTACGCTTTCCCTAGAATCATCGAAAATTGTTTTACAAACGGCCAGCCAATGATGAACCCATCAAGGAGGTTGCAATTTTGCTACCTTTCTTTGCTCCTAGATTGATTTTTAACTGGCTTTCTCAGTCTGAGGGTGCTGGCACTGTCCTGTGCCAGGGATGTCCAGTGAGGAATTCTTTTAATTTGCTGCACAAATTCAATATGTGCATCATTACAGGTGCAGGATTTTATCCATTATTTGTTTCCGGAAATCTACCTTTACTAGCAGTTTAATTTAGCTTGTTGACTTACG
Organism: Kryphioiulus occultus; assembly: GCA_034687865.1. Lineage (NCBI taxonomy): Eukaryota > Metazoa > Arthropoda > Diplopoda > Julida > Julidae > Kryphioiulus > Kryphioiulus occultus. The sequence continues at coordinate 9,330 of JAQGAF010004464.1, forward strand.
CCTTGATTCTCAGAATCGTCTTCGTCGACGTAACAAAATAATCTTTTTGTGGGCCTGCCTTTCTTCCTATCAGAAAACAGCATCTTTCAGTTTTCTATTTACGAACTTTTGCCTCAGTAATTCAAAACTGAACTGAGGACCTTTCGATGTGTATTTTCAAACATCGTTTTCACGTTGTGTGACCTCTCAATCAAATCATTACGCTGTTTTTTCAATACCAATTGAAATAAATTACTTTGTAGGGAGACTAATAATATAGAGAATAAAGTTAACTTCAATAACAGGCACATTATTAAAGTGCAAGAATAAATCAGGGCAAAATATTCAAGGACCAGTCTATGTTATTTTATCAACTTTATTATTGGTAGGTTTTTCAAAAATTGTGCAAATGTGTTGTTGTTTTCGTGTTTAGAGGAAAAATGTTGGGATAATCATTAAATTGGCGAGACATTTGTGCAGTTTGGCAAGTTGTCAACTTGATTATTGGTAGATTTTTGAAAATTATGCAAATGTGCAGAAATGTTTTCGTGTTTAGAGTAAAAAATGCTGGTATAAATCTCTGAATTGGCGAGACATCTGTGCAGTTTTACTCGATTGTGGTTTTTTATCATACTAATTGCAATTCTACTTGTCGAATAAATTCAACAAAGCACACAAACATTTCTTACTTCAATCCTTTGACCATTTTGTTATATTTCAGTTCCAACGCACTTGAGCACTGAGCTTCGTTTGCATACGACTGACATTCACGCTGAAATACATCGACCAATAACACGAATAAACACATGCCCAGTCTATCATTTTCCAAGCAGACTTTATTAAGCAAGCAAATCAAGCGAGATAATGCTGGCAAAAAACTAACTTGACTGAATATTTTCTGTTGCCAAGTGAACGTGAATTCCTCTGTTTCTAAGCTGGCTGCCTGAATGTTTGACAGGTCCCGCATTTCCATGTCGGCCTCGCTCCGACCAGCATCGCTGGCAGGCTCTAAGGCGGCTGATTTTACTTTCTCCAATTTTACTCTACAAATATAAAACCGAAATTTCAAATTTTAATTGCCAATTGCTTCAATTTGCTAACCTCCGATACCGAGGTTAGGCCTAACAACTGACTCTTTGGCTTTCTGAAGCCAACTGGAATAAAACATTGGCCTGCAGGTGACCCTGCATCCGAAAGTCGCTTCACTACCTGATTTTTAATTTTTTAATCGGATCTTTGGTCCTGTAAACACCACAGGTTGAAATCAAGCCCTTGGGGGTGGCCATCTTCCTTTCCGAAAACGCAGCCAGGCTCGCAGCGACGGGCAGGACGCGCTCCGATTGGCCAATATTCGGGGCATACCACGATACCCAAAACCGCCGTTTATCGTTAATTAGCGCCGATTTGGGCGGTCGTGCGGTGTCAGCAAAGCTATTTTGCACGCGTAATTTGCGCCGCGCCACAGGTTATGTTTTCCAGTCCGCTTTTCTGGTCGCCAATTTTCGCCAATGGGCAAGGCGAGAAGCTGCAACATTTCGAACGTAGTGAGTTCAATATGGCGGATCAAAGGAATAGCTGAACATGTAGTCTCACCTGATTTCACGTTGAATTTGTTGTAAGTTTAACCAATATTTATCTCTTTCGCGGTCGCGCCGCAGCGGGAGGGCGGTCGGGATGTCCGAGCGGCGAAATTGGCTCCACGGACTCGCCAACGGCCATCCAGAAACCTCCTGGAGCTGGGAAAGGCTTAAGGCCATTCTAGGCCTATGCGGAACGTTCCAAGATGTCGTTCATTTTTATCGTTAGCCTTACTTTCCAGTCTTTTTATTAATATTTTTGCTGTGTTATTTGTGGCGAAATGCGGATTTATGGCTCGTGGAAACCTTCTTTCGTTGGCCACAAAGCTTTCCCTGGATAGCTATTGTTTATACTTTCTTATCGAGGCGATAACGTCTATCTGTTTTAATTTAGATAAGGCTAATAGGGGGCAATCTCTCTACTGGTTTTCACCATATTTTTTCCGGTAATGCGATGTTTCAATGCGAGCTCGATTCTGGGGTTACGTGGTTACGCAGTCTTCCATGACTGAACCCTTGCTTTTCTCCCAGCCGTCTTTTCCAGCGCTGGGCATTGGTCAGTGTGCCAAACCAAGCAAAACTGGCTAGATTTGACAGCCTGTGTATGGGAGATTGTTCACTTCATTTACTTTATTCACATTATTCACGGATCATTAATCCCCAGTTATGCGTGAGATTCCTTTTGTTTTTCTGATGATTTTTGTTCGTGAGCTCAAGTCGTCTGGCCAACCAGGGCCCAGAATCTACACTGTAGACCGATAAGGTTGTTGCTCATTCACCAGCTCGATGCGGGGCTGAACAATCGACAGTTTTATTCAGTTTTCTCTTCGTAACCTTACTAACGTCCATGTACACGTTCGAGCGCATGCAATTGGCCTACGCACACCCAGCCAACACTCGTTGTTTGATCATCGTTCGATGCTGTGTAAACTGAGGCTCAAGAGCTCGATCACAGGCTCGTAGCACGTTAACGCCAGCTCGCCATGTTTTGAGGCAGCCCAAAAATGGGAGAGACGACAAGGAGTAGTGGCAGACCCACCAGACAGTAAAAGCTGAGAGAACAGTAGCTCAAAGCAGTAGTGAAGACAGTAGTCAGACAGTACAAGTGAGAGGACAGTGGTTGAAAGTATGAATGAAGATAGGTTTGCCTGACAACAATAACGAAGCAGATAATGGCAGACCAACCAGACAGTACATAAGTTAAGAGATCAGTGAATAGAATTAAGAGTGAAATCAGTGGCTCAAATAAATACTGAAGACAGTTTGTCTGACAGCAGTCACGAAGAAAGTAGTGGCAGACCTACCATGCAGACAGTACAAGTTGACAGAACACTTGCTGGAAGTTAGTGACAGACCTACCATGCAGACAGTAAAAGTTGACTGAACACTTGCTGGAAGTAGGCGAAAACTCAGTGGCGCAAAGCAGTACTGAAGACAGTTTGTCATATAGCATGAACGGAGAAAATAGTGGCAGGCCCATTAGACAGTAAATGTTGAGAGTACAGTGGCTCAAAGCAGTACTGAAGACACTTTTGTCAGACAGCAAGAACGAAGAAAATACTGACAGACCCACCAGACAGTAAAATTTTCCAGGACAGTGCCTGAAAGCATTAGTGAAGACAATTTTGTCTGACAGTAAGAACGAAATATGGTCTGTGGCCCGTTACCAGACGTGGCCCGAAGCCAGTTAAGGACCTAAAGTCCAGGGACAGGTCAGGCGAGGTCAAGTTATGGTCCCAGAATCAGGAGCCCATTCAGATCCGTGTTATTTACCCCATTTTAACCCATTTTTACATCCTTGGTACTGTGGCCTTAATCCGTTAGAAATTATCTGGAATTGCCAAAGGTGACCAGTGACCACCCTGCTCAAAAATTCGTGGAATGACTTTCACCCCCCTGTCCACATTTTTCGACAGTGGGGTACTGAGTTGAGCAGAATTGAATTTCGGTCCTACCGTCAGTTCCTCCCAGTCTTAAATCACGCTTGGCCGGTCGCGATGCTAATTAGAGGAGGACGAGGGGTGGCCAGGGATTCCATCTCACTCCCCCTGGCCCCTCGACCAACCCTTCCCCACCACCAGAGCCTCAGGGAGGGAAATGTCCGACTGGTAGGTGCGATGACACCGCCATGCACGCCTCATTATTCGGCGAATAATAAAGAGTGCTTGGCTCTTTTTTTGTTTGTTATCGTATTACACGCAAGCCGCATTTTTCGAAATGCAGTCTATAGAAACTGTGCAAACTTATACTCTCTAATGCACGTACACCCATACCTCGCTTTACGGCCTAGATAGGTTCTTGGAAAGTAGGCCGTAAAGCGAAATGCTGTATAACGAATCGTGTTTTAGCACACAAACCTACGTTAATTCAACAGGATTCGTTCCAATTTCACGAAAAAAGTAATAAATCGATGCAATCGTAACGCTGTACATGTATTTCCATTATTTAAAAGTCCACGTTCATGCACTGTGATAGTGTACAATGTAAACGTAATGAACACATTGCAATCTCGATGAATTGTTCTAATCAATAGTCTGAAGATTCGCGAGACATACAACTGCTGTATATTTGCATTTGTGGATGGTCCTGGTTTAAAAAATTGATCAAACTTCTGTTGTTTCGCATTGTTTTCGTTTAATTTTGAAGTTCTTGGTGTAGTTTAATTCCGCGTTCTTCATCAGGATCAACTTGAAGATCGCGATATTAATTTTATCGAGTTAAAAAAAGAAGCGAAACAACTCAACTTGAACCAATGTTTTGAATCAGGTCCATCCTCAACTAAAACTTGTGATGATGACAGACATACTGTAGGATGTGACTCGGACAAACGTGTCATATCGTTTCCATTGCCTCGTATTGTTCGCATCGCTCGCCTTAGCTCTCAAACTAGGCCTACTCGATTAGCACAAATGTGACATCATGACCTCTGTAAACTGATATTCGCATTTTGGTCCTAGCGACCACTGAGATATGAAGGCCGAGAGGAACCGATACATGACGCTCGAAAGTGATCCAGAAATGGGAAATGAACGAACAACCCACGATGTACAGACGGGAATAATAATAATAATAATAATGGCTCACAGCCAACGGATATTTAACCAGGTGTTCGCTCGCAAGACGTGGGGGGCGCGAGAAAAAGTCAAGGGAGAATCGAGGTCCTGGTCTAAATTTATAGACTAGAAAAGAACAGATCTAAGGGAACAAATGGGTTGGAGAACGGACTTTGTGTTCACCCGGTACTGCTCGCATCTCTGTTGCCATCGGTCGCGGAAAGCGGCAACTTCGGATTCGAGAGATCATTCCGAAAATCCGTTAGTTAGGTTAGGGCTTTCACTTTTCGTACACGAAGGTAATTTATGTTAATAGATAGAGAAATTTCGTACGAAATGTTACCTTTTGACGTCATTTCCTGTGCCAAAAATGTGTTTTCGGCGAAATATTAAG